>CM053035.1:3783326-3793326 GCA_028564925.1 Lithobates sylvaticus
CCCTCCCCTCCCCCCTCCCTCTCCCCCCCCCCCCCCTCCCCCTCCCCCCCCCCCCCCCTCCCTCCCCCTCTCCCCCCCCCCCCCCCTCCCCTCCCCCTCCCCCCCCCCCCCCTCCCCCCTTCCCCCCCCCCCCCTCCCCTCCCCTCCTCCCCCCCCCCCTCCCCTCCCCCCCCCCTCCCTCTCCCTCCCCCTCCCCCTCCCCTCTCTCTCTCTCCTCTCCTCCCCCTCCCCTCCTCTCCTCCCTCCCCCCCCCCTTTCCCCCCTCTCTCTCCCCCTCTCCCCACCCTCCCCCTTCCTCCTCTCCTCTCCTCCCCCTCCCCCCCCTCTCTCCCCCCCTCCCCCCCCCCCCCCCCCCCTCCCCCCCCCCCCCCCCCTCTCCCCCCCCCTCCCCCCCCCCCCCTCCCCCCCCCCCTCCCCCCCCCCCCCCCCCCCCCCCCCGCTCCCCCTCCCCCCCTCTCTCTCCCTCCCCCTCCCCCTCTCTCTCCCCCCCCCCTTCGTCTCCCCTCCCCTCTCTCTCCCTCCCCCCTCCCCCTCTCCGCCCTCCCTCTCTCCTCCTCTCCTCTCTCTCCCTCTCTCTCCTCATCCTCTCCCTCTCCCTCTCACTCTCTCCTCCTCCCTCCCTCTCTCTCTCTCTCTCTCTCCTCCCCTCTCTCCCTCCTCTCTCTCTCCTCCCTCTCTCTCCCCTCTCTCCTCCTCCTCTCCTCTCCTCTCTCCCCTCTCTCTCTCTCTCTCTCTCACTCTCGCTCCCATCTCTCTCTCCCTGCCCTCCTCTCTCTCCCCTCCCCCTCTCCGTCCTCTCTCTCTCCTCTCTCTCCCCCCCCTCTCTCTCCCCCTCTCTCTCTCTCTCTCTCTCTCTCCCCCTCCTCTCTCTCGCCCCTCTCTCTCTCTCTCTCCCTCCTCCCCTCTCTCGCTCTCTCTCTCTCGCTCGCTCTCCCTCTCGCCCTCTCTCTCCCTCTCTCTCTCCCTCTCCCTCTCTCTCCCTCTCTCTCGCTCTCTCTCGCTCTCTCTCTCGCTCTCTCTCCCTCTCTCTCGCTCTCTCTCCCTCTCGCTCTCTCTCCCTCTCTCTCGCTCTCTCTCTCTCCTCTCCTCTCTCCCTCTCTCCCTCTCTCCCCCCCTCTCTCTCCTCCCCCTCTCTCTCCCCTCTCTCCTCACCCCTCTCTCTCCCTCTCTCTCCCTCTCTCTCTCTCTCCCTCTCTCCTCTCTCTCTCTCTCTCCTCTCGCTCTCTCTCTTCTCGCTCTCTCTCTCCCCCCCCCCCTTCCTGTGCATCTCCATCCTCTTCATTCCTCTCCATCTCTGGTTGCAGCTCTCGGGATGAAGGTCTAACCTGCGGTGAGATACAAAAGTTTGCGTCGGGGCTGAACCAGACTGAGCGCGATTATCGGTAAGTGTGATGTCGATGTGACTCTGTGGTGGGGGATGGAAACGTGTTATTGAGTAGACCCTCCAGAGATATGATAATCCTTCCTATCCTATATATTTAGAATCCGCCGCTAACTGATCCGCCATCATCAACCGACATCTCACCCCCATAGACATTGGAGGAGATTTTCTTTTTTTTTATTGTCCGTTAATTGTCTTTTCCTGTTTCCGGCAGGAAGCTGATCTACGGTCGGAATGAGATTGACGTTCCGGTGAAGTCATACGGGCAGCTGCTGATCGGGGAGGTGAGCGCAGGGGGCGGAGTCTGTGTTTTTCATTGGTCGGTTTTAATTGCTGCGAGGTCCTTTTTATATAATCAGAAACTCCGCCGTCTGATGGGCCGAGGAAAATAAAACGCTTCAAATAGAACCCGGGGGCGACTGTCAGTCTTCTATACAAACTCCACCTAGAACCGGTAATTCAGGTTTGGATGGGTCTCGCTGGGTAGATTAACATGTTCTCTGTTCTCTCTGTTTGTATGTTCTCCCGGTGCCTACGTGGGTTGCCTCCGGGTACTCTGGTCTCCTCCCACACCCCAGAGACATGCTGGAAGGTTAATGGGATCCTGTATACATTGACCCTAGTGTGTATGAATGTGAGTTGGGGACCTTAGAGTGTAAGCTCCTTGAGGATAGGGACTGATGTGAATGTACAATGTATATGTAAATTGACAGCGCTATATATGTACCTTTTGAAAAAATGAACCACTTGCCGCCCGCCATATAGCAGAATGACGGCGGCAAAGTGGTTTCAATATCCTGACAGGACGTCATATGACGTCCTCAGGATATTAGGCCGCTGCGCACCCCCGGGGGCGCGCATCGCGGCGATCATTGATGCGGTGTGTCAGTCTGACACCCCGCAACTACGATCTTGGTAAAGAGTCAATCACGGCTGATCACGATGTAAATAGGAAGAGCCGGTAATCGGCTTTTCCTCACTAGCGTCTGACAGACGCCAGTAGAGGAGAGCCGATCGGCATCTCTCCTGACAGGGGGGGTCTGTGCTGATTGTTTATCAGCGCAGCCCCCCCTCGGATCCCTCCCCGGGACCACCATAATGCCACCCAGGACCACCAGGTATGCCCCCCCTAGACCCCCAGGGAAATGCACATCTGTTCCCAGGCAGCTGCCAATCAGTGCCCACTGACAATGCCTACCACTGCCAGTGCTACCAGGGATGCCCATCAGTGCCGTGTATCAGTGCCCATCAGTGCCTCCTATCAGTGCCCAGCAGTGCCACCCATAAGTACCCATAATTTCATCCTTTCAGTGCCCAGCAGTGCCCCCTATCAGTGCTCAGCAGTGTCGCCTATCAGTGCCACCCATAAGTACCCATATTTCATCCTTTCAGTGCCGCCTATCAGTGCTCAGCAGTGCCACCTATCAGTGCCACCCATAAGTACCCATATTTCATCCTTTCAGTGCCCAGCAGTGCCGCCTATCAGTGCCGCCTATCAGTGCCACCCATAAGTACCTATCTTTTCATCCTTTCAGTGCCATCAGTGTCGCCTATCAGTGCCCACCAGTGCAGCCTGTCAATGCCCATCAGTGCCACCCATCCGTGCCACCTATCTGTGCCTGCTCATCGGTGCCACCTCATCAGTGCCGCCTTGTCAGTGTCGCCTTATCAGTGCCCATCAGCGAAAGAGAAAACTTACTTATTCACAAAATTTTATAACAGAAACAAAACCAAAACTTTTATTTTTTTTTCAAAATTTTCGGTCAATTTTTTTATTTGTTTAGCAAAAAATAAAAACCGCAGAGGCGATCGAATACCACCCAAAGAAAGCTCTATTTGTGGGAACAAAATTATAAAAATTTAGTTTGGGTACAGTGTTGCGTGACCACGCAATTGTCATTCAAAGTGCGACAGCGCTGAAAGCTGAAAAGTGTCCGGGGCAGGAAGGTGTATAAGTGCCCCCCCCCCCGGTATTGAAGTGGTTAAATAAAACAAAAAAAATGGAAAAATCTGCATTTTTGGTCAGTACGTTGCGCCTCGTGTGCAAATGCCCATTTCGTTGCGCAGAACAAAAACGCAAGAATACGTTTTTGCACGTGTGCGTGAATTTACGTGAAAATTGTGCAATAGCATATGTGTGAAAATGCTTGCAAATGCATACAAAAAAAAAAAATTCTCAAAGGGTAGATGCTCAAACAGGAGTATTGTGTGCAAGAGGCCTTGTTAAGGTCCCTCCCAGGAGGAGCGGGAGAGCCCAGGAACCAACACTAGAAACTAAAACTATGGAGGGATCTTTACATTGCCTCATCTTTTATGCCCCCCCATAAATCGGATAACTTCATCCAAGTGACAGGCAGGCTTAAAGTCTACTGAATTGTCAGGAAAAGAAGGAAGGTTATCTGCTCGAAGCTCCATCAGCCCTCATTGTGGAACTCACCACCTCTGTCTGTTTGTCCTTCCAGATCCTGAACCCCTTCTACATCTTCCAGATCTTCAGTATTGTCCTGTGGTTTTGCGAGAAATATTATTACTACGCCGTCTGTATCATTATAATATCCTTTATCTCCATTGGAGTGTCGCTGTACGAGACTAAGAAGGTGAGATCCCAGTACCCAGATTCCGGGGGTGAGATGTGCATGACCGGGGGTGGAGAGTTGAGTGATCAAGGAGTGCTCTGATTTCTAGATGGGTAGAGCCAAACGATCCCCCAGGGGAGGAGAATCGACTGGGCAGGTCCACAGGGAGAAAAGCCAAGTGGACAGGTTCCTGGAAGGGAGGAGAACTGAGTGGAGACGTTCCCAAGGGAGGGAGAGCTAAGTGGGTTGATCCCTAGAAAAGGAGAGCCCGAGTGGGCAGGTCCTCAAGGAGGAGAACCGAGTGGGCAGGTCCTCAAGGAGGAGAACCGAGTGGGCAGGTCCTCAAGGAGGAGAACCGAGTGGGCAGGTCCTCAAGGAGGAGAACCGAGTGGGCAGGTCTTCAAGGAGGAGAACCGAGGAGGAGAACCGAGTGGGCAGGTCTTCAAGGAGGAGAACCGTGTGGGCAGGTCTTCAAGGAGGAGAACCGTGTGGGCAGGTCCACAGGGAGAAAAGCTGAGTGGATAGGTTCCTGGAGGGGAGGGGTCAGAAACCATGAAATCGGGCAGAGACAGAAGTACAGTTAAATCACACTTGTTTAATAATAAAAGTAAAAAGAACAAACGTAGTCAAAACATAGCCAAAGTTCAGTAACCAGAACGGATAGTCAGCCAAGCCAGAAGTCAGGGATCAATGTAGTGGAGCAGCAAGCAGGATTTGGAGTCAGAAGGCATGTCAGCAAAGCAAGTCTTGAACAGGATCGCAGGAGTTTCTGTGATGTTGACCAAGGCGAAGGCAGAGATCCTCTGGACTGGACGGCTCAAGTAGGCAGGACTGACGAGCAGGATATCATCAACAGCTGAGTAGGAGGAGGAGAGACAAGTGGACAGGTCTCTGGGGAAAGGTGAACTGAGTGGGCAGGTCCCCAGGAGTAAGAAAGCCAAGTGGATAGGTCCTCAGGAAGGAAGGGTGAACCCGAATGGGCAGGTCCTCAGGGGGGCGGAAAGCTGAGTTGACAGGACCATGGGGGGGAAAGTGGAATCAAGTGGGAGGGTCCTTGAAGGGAAGCTACTCTCATACTGCGGCTACGATGGCAGTTTTTGGCTGCTAGCGGGGGCACTTTTAACCCCGCTAGCGGCTGAAGAAGGGGTTAAAAGCACCCGTGTTGCGGCACTTCCAAATCGCTTTTCAGGTGCTTCGGATGCGCTGCTCATTCATTCCAATGGGCAGGGGCGCTGTATACATCGCCCCCAAACCGCCCCAAAGATGCTGCTTGCAGGACCTTTTTTTTTTCCCGGCCCGCAAGCGCACCGCCCCAGTGTGAAAACCCTCAGGCTTTCACACTGGATGGGGCATAAGAGGCAGTTTTCAGCGCTAAAATGACGGAAAACTGCCTTCAGGGTGAAAGTAGCCTAAAGGTCCCCAGGGGAGGGGGGCTGAGTTTATAGTTCCATGGGGGGGAGTGGAATTGAGTGGGCGGGTCCTTGGAGGAGGGCTGAGTGCCCAGGTCCCTGGGGGAGGAGGGCTGAGTGCCCAGGTCCCTGGGGGAGGAGGGCTGGGTGCCCAGGTCCCTGGGGGAGGAGGGCTGGGTGCCCAGGTCCCTGGGGGAGGAGGGCTGGGTGCCCAGGTCCCTGGGGGAGGAGGGCTGAGTGGGCAGTTCCCTGGGGGAGGAGAGCTGAGTGGGCAGGTCCTCAGCTCGACAGGTCCCTGGGGGAGGAGAGCTGAGCTGACAGGTCCCTGGGGGGGGGGGAGAGCTGAGCTAACAGGTCCCTGGGGGGAGAGCTGAGCTGACAGGTCCCTGGGGGGGGGGGGGGAGAGCTGAGCTGACAGGTCCCGGGGGGAGGAGAGCTGAGCTGACAGGTCCCTGGGGGAGGAGAGCTGAGCTGACAGGTCCCTGGGGGAGGAGAGCTGAGCTGACAGGTCCCTGGGGGAGGAGAGCTGAGCTGACAGGTCCCTGGGGGAGGAGAGCTGAGCTGACAGGTCCCTGGGGGAGGAGAGCTGAGCTGACAGGTCCCTGGGGGAGGAGAGCTGAGCTGACAGGTCCCTGGGGGAAGAGAGCTGAGCTGACAGGTCCCTGGGGGAGGAGAGCTGAGTGCGCAGTTCCCTGGGGGCAAGTCCCTGGGGGAGGAGAGCTGAACGCCCAGGTCCCTGGGGGCAAGTCCCTGGGGGAGGAGAGCTGAACGCCCAGGTCCCTGGGGGAGGAGAGCTGAGTGCCCACTTCTCTGGACAAGGAAGAGTCGAATACCCAGGTACCTGGAGGTAGCCTTGGATTTGCTCAGCAGTGTTATTTATAGAAGAATGTATTTTATGCTGATGATCGCACGGATGATTGGAGTGGCGCATGCTTAAGCAGGTTCGGTGATCATGTGACCAGTTTTCCATCCGGTCCTGCATTATACTTGTGCAGATATCAGTCTGTAGCCATGAGCCGTGATCCTCCTGTATCTTCTCCCCGCAGCAAAGCGTCACCCTCCGCAATATGGTGAAATTGGCTGTCCCTATAAAAGTGCGGCGAGAAACTGGAGGTGAGAGCCAATTCTGAGGACGGCAATGGAACAGGCAGCGCCGTCATAATGCACTCAAGCAATGTATTGTAGTGGTTAATGTCTTAGACGATTGGTCGCGGCACTGCGCGCTCATCCTCCCTATGTATGCGATTTTCAGATGAACTGATGTTGAATTCCTTGGATCTGGTCCCAGGGGATTGTATCCTCATTCCTCCGGAAGGTCTGTTGTTGCCGTGCGACGCCGCCCTGCTGGCCGGGGAGTGTATGGTGAACGAGAGCATGCTGACAGGTGGGTGCTATAATACTGTACCTATATACTCTGCATACATGGCCAATCAAACGTGAGTTTGACGCATGTTTGGTCACATATTCCATCTCTCTGGATGTTGTTATGGGTGGAGAAAAGAGTGTAAGCTGAGTGTGCAGAAGGGAGGGGTTAAAGGAGGAGCTAAGATAAGGAAGATGGGTCCCTGAACATGGACAATGCAGAATGGAGGAGGAAGGGTGGCATCTGGCGATGGACTGGGGGCATGGAGGAGGCCGAGTGTCTTGTGATTGTGGCAGAGGAGCAGCAGCTGACCATTAAATATTGTGAGAGACTGAAGAAGGGGAAGTTGACGGGGCAGGAAATGGAGAGAGGGCAGAGGAGATGATCATCGATGGTGGGAGATATAGTCATTGACCATAAAGATGAGCAACAATGGTGCCTGAACACGGACTTGGGGGCAACAGATAAGTAGAGGAAGAAGGGTGGCAACTGGCTTATGGAGTTGGGGGCATGGAGAAAGCGTAATGGAGGAGTGGGGGGTATGGTCATGGATCATGGGGAGAATAGGTAGAGGGGGGCTGATGGTAAAAATTAGAGAGTAGACAGAAGAGAGGATCGTGAGGAAGAGTGGAAGAGTGGGACATGGTCATGGACCATGGGGAGAATAGGCATAGAGAGGGCCTGAGTATGGTAATGGTGCAGGGGAATATGGTAGTGGTTGGCTGTATGGAGGTAGAAACGGGGGTTAAGATGAACATTGAGAGAGCAGACAGAGGAGATGATCATGAATTGGGAAGGGTGGAGGAGTGAGATATGGTGATGGACCATGAGGAGAATGGTTAGAGGGGGGCATGGAGAAAGCGTAATGGAGGAGTGGGGGATATGGTCATGGCTCATGGGGAGAATAGGTAGAGAGGGGCTGATGGTGAAAATGAAAGAGTAGATGATCGTGAGTTAGGAAGTTGGAGGAGTGGGGCATGGTTATGGACCATGGGGAGAATAGGTAGAAGAAGAGGGGCTAAACATGGTAGGGGGGGTATGGAGGAATGTGATGGTGGATGGTAGAATGAAGGTGGAAGGGGGCTGATGATGAACATTAAAGAGTAGGCAGAGGAGATGATCATGAACTGGGAAGGGTGGAGGAGTGGGGTCATGGACCATGGGGAAAATAGGTAGTGGTTGGCTGTATGAAGGTAGAAACTGGGGTGATGGTGAAAATGAGAGAGTAGACAGAAGAGATGATCGTGAGGAAGGGTGGAAGAGTGGGACATGGTCATGGACGATGGGCATAATAGGTAGAAGAAGAAGAGGGGATATGGAGAAATATGATGGTGGATGGTAGAATGAAGGTGGAAGGGGGCTGATAATGAATATTACAGAGGAGATGATCGTGAGTTAGGAAGGGTGGAGAAGTGGGGTCATGGACCATGGGGAAAATAGGTAGAAGAAGAGGGGCTAAACATGGTAGGGGGGGTATGGAGGAATGTGATGGTGGATGGTAGAATGAAGGTGGAAGGGGGCTGATGATGAATATTACAGAGTAGGCAGAGGAGATGATCATGAACTGGGAAGGGTGGAGAAGTGGGGTCATGGACCATGGGGGGAATAGGTATAGAGAAAGGCCTGAGTATGGTAATGGTGCAGGGGAATATGGTAGTGGTTGGCTGTATGGAGGTAGAAACTGGGGTTAAGATGAACATTGAGAGAGCAGGCAGAGGAGATGATCATGAATTGGGAAGGGTGGAGGAGTGGGATATGGTGATGGACCATGAGGAGAATGGTTAGAGGGGGGCTGATGGTGAAAATGAGAGAGTAGACAGAAGAGATGATCGTGAGGAAGAGTGGGACATGGTCATGGACGATGAGGAGAATAGGTAGAAGAAGAGGGGCTAAACATGGTAGGGGGGGTATGGAGGAACGTGATGGTGGATGGTAGAATGAAGGTAGAAGGGGGCTGATGATGAACATTAGAGAGTAGGCAGAGGAGATGACCATGAATTGGGAAGGGTGGAGGAGTGGGGTCATGGACCATGGGGAAAATAGGTATAGAGAGAGCCTGAGTATGGTAATGGTGCCGGGGAATATGGTAGTGGTTGGCTGTATGGAGGTAGAAACTGGGGTTAAGATGAACATGAGAGAGCAGGCAGAGGAGATGATCATGAATTGTGAAGGAGTGGTATATGGTGATGGACCATGGGGAGAATAGAAGTAGAGTAGAGTAGAGTAGAGTAGAAGAAGAGGGGAGGGGGGGTAGACAGAAGAGATGATCGTGAGGAAGGGTGGAGGAGTGGGACGTGGTCATGGACGATGGGGAGAATAGGTAGAAGAGGGGATATGGAGGAATATGACGGTGGATGGTAGAATGAAGGTGGAAGGGGGTTGATGGTGAACATGAGAGAGCATACAGAGGAGATGATCATGGGGAAGGGTGAAGAAGTGGGATATGGTGATGGACCATGAGGAGAATGGGTAGAGGGGGGCTGAGCATGGTAAGGGTGCAAGGGAAGATGATGATGGTGGTGGATGGGAGGAAGTGGGTAGAGGGGGCTGATGGTGGACGGGGAGAGCCTAGACAGAGGAGATGATCATGAATTAGGAAGGGTGGAGGAGTGGGACGTGGTCATGGACCATGGGGAGAATAAGTAGAAGAGGAGGGGATATGGAGGAATATGATGGTGGGTGGTAGAATGAAGGTGGAAGGGGGCTGATGATGAGAGAGTAGACAGAGGAGATGATCATGAACTGGGAAGGGTGGAGGAGTGGGGTCATGGACCATGGGGGGAATAGGTATAGAGAGGGCCTGACTGTTTCTGGGAGGTGGAGGGACGAGAGGAGCAGTAGATGATCAGGAAGAGAATGCAGAGGAGGTCCGGTCATAGACTGGAGAATGAAGAGGCGGAGGGTTCATTAATGACCGGTCATAGCTTCTTCCTGATGTCTGAATTTTGGGTGCAGCATTTGCAACAGACGCAACACACCTCTGGCAAGGGAAAGGTATACCTGTAACTAAAGGGGTGTGGTTTAGTAGGAAGGGGCAGGGCCTAACATATTTATGAAATGTCAGGGGGTATTTAATGTCTTCTTGTTTTTTTTTTTTTTAGTACTTTATGTTCCATTATGTATTATTATAGGGTGCTGTCCTTCATGTTATATTGTACTTTAGTATATAAAGTGGATATTCAGCAACCTAGACATTTTATTTTATTTTATTTTATTATTATTTATTTATTTTAAACATTTTATATTTTTATATATTTTATTTTATATACTG
>CM053035.1:3800826-3968326 GCA_028564925.1 Lithobates sylvaticus
CCTGACCACAACCGTAACCCTAACCCTTTAACTCTAAATCCTGACCCCCAACCGTAACCCTAACCCTCTAACCCCCTAAACCCTGACCCCCAACCGTAACCCTAACCCTCTAACTCTAAACCCTGACCCCAACTGTAACCCTAACCCTCTAACCCCCTAAACCCTGACCCCCCAACCCCAACTGTAACCCTAAACCCTGACACCCTGACCCCCAACCGTAACCCTAACCCTAAACCCTGACCCCCAACCGTAACCCTAACCCTCTAACCCCCTAAACCCTGACCCCCAACCGTAACCCTAACCCTCTAACTCTAAACCCTGACCCCCAACTGTAACCCTAACCCTCTAACCCCCTAAACCCTGACCCCCAACCCCAACTGTAACCCTAAACCCTGACCCCCAACTGTAACCCTAACCCTCTAACCACGCGCCCCCATACCGGTATCGAGCTGAGGACTTCATATGACGCCCGCCCAGGATGGGAGATCCCATCTGCAGACATCATTTGACGATAGCCGGGTAATGAAGTGGTTAAAGTGGATTGTAAACCTCAGACATGAAATCTGAACAAAGCATTTCCCTCTACAAGTGTTTATGCTCGTCTCAATCCACTAAAGTGGCACTTCTGTCTGCTGCCTCCTTCCTCTGCATGAGTCATTTCTGACAAGTTTTCCTGACACCAAGAAAAAAAAAATGGTGACAGGGGAGGGAGCTGCAGCACACAGCCTGTGATTGGTAGCCTCAGCTGTGTTCTGTGTAAAGGGGGTGTGTCCCTTCCCTTTAGTACGCTCTCAGAGCTGATGTGACTTGATCTCCCCGCCCCCTGCCTTTCAGGGCTGAGAGATTCTGGGTAAATTGTGCACTTTGAATGGATGTAAAGGGGAGAGGGCTGCAGATAAACAGGTACAACTTATGCAGGATTTGTAACTGTTTTGTACCTGTTTATCTGCAGTTTTTTTTTTCATTTGAGGATAGTCGCATCACTTTGTATATGGAGGGTTTACAACCACTTTAACTCTTTCATGCCCATAGGATCTGTAGTATATTTAGACACATACGGAGACGGGGGTGGAGGTTTTCATTTACGTCACCAAAATCTGTATCAAATAACGGCAAAATGTTGCAAACTAGATTTCCTACGAAATAAAAACGATAGTCAATGTAGATGTTCTATAATCGTCTGCTTACCGCGGCGTCGCCTTTTTTTTTTTTTTCCCCACCTAGAGAGTCGGCGGAGCGCGACCTGACCTTCCTGGGGTTCCTGGTTATGAGGAACGTGCTGAAGCCGGAGACGGCGCCCGTCATCTACGCCCTGAGAAGAGCCAACATCCGCACCGTCATGGTGACCGGTCAGTGCCATTATGGGATGCCCTCCATCTTTTTATATAAACCCCCCCCAAGAAATCTTGCAGAATGGAGCTGAGCCGTTTTTTTTCATGTCTCTCTTTTTAGGTGACAACATGTTGACCGCCGTGAACGTCGCCAAGAGCTGCCATCTTGTGGAGGTAACGGAAAAGGTCTTCTTCGTGAACGCCTCTCCTCCCACTTACAACAGCTCTGCGACCCTGAGATTCATCCCGTCCGAGCCGAGCGCGGGGGAGGAGAACAGAGAGGTGAGTGCCCCCCTCCCCCTCCTCCGCGGGGTCTGTCCCGGCTGGGTGCGCGCCAATAATACCGCCAGGCCTCTCGCAGCTGCCGGCAGGGTGCGGAAATCTGACAAATGGAAGCGATCCAATGGATGTGCAGCCACCCGATCGCTTCCATAAACCCCGCCCCCTACCCCCGCGTGTGCCCCCCGCCATATTTCCCAGGCTCCCAGGGATATGCAATTAGCGGACCTAAATATGGCGTGTGCCCCCCCCGCCATATTTCCCAGGCTCTGCGCGCTCATTGGTAGATCCATGACCAGTATAGTCGTTGTTGCCGGGTAGAGGGGGAAAGGAGATCAGCGAATGTCCGTTTGCTGATCTCCCCTTTCTGCTAATGACTTGGAAGTTTAAAATGTCACTTCCTGGTCCTGGTGTCTCTTTCCTCAGCTAGTGTGGCCGGGGAAGAAGCCAATCGAGTGCGATCTGCACTCCATTCGCTTCATCACAAGGCAGGTGAGATCTCTCATTAAAGAGAACCTGTCACCAAAAAATTATGAAATGTAACAAACAGTTGCGCTCATATTGTGTGACTACCTCTGTTTTATTGTATAGGGCACATATGTCAAACGCAAAGCCCGCGGGCCGGATCTGGCCCTCCAGGCCTTGCCGTGTGGCCCTCGCACCCAGTTTTGCAGCAGGAATGTGGCGGAACTCCATTCTGTCACCTCCAACTTGTTGTTAGTGCAGGGGGGCTGGGTACCTGTGATTGGCTGTCATGGTGGTCACATGATCTGGAGCTGGTTCCACCGGCTACCGATTGCTGGAGCAGGGAGGCTGGGTACCTGTGATTGGCTGTCATGGTGGTCACATGATCTGGAGCTGGTTCCACCGGCTACCGATTGCTGGAGCAGGGAGGCTGGGTACCTGTGATTGGCTGTTATGGTGGTCACATGATCAGGAGCTGGTCCTGCTGGCTACCGATTGTTAGTGCAGGGGGGCTGGGTACCTGTGATTGGCTGTTATGGTGGTCACATGATCAGGAGCTGGTCCTGCTGGCTACCGATTGTTAGTGCAGGGGGGCTGGGTACCTGTGATTGGCTGTTATGGTGGTCACATGATCAAGAGCTGGTCCTGCTGGCTACCGATTGTTAGTGCAGGGGGGCTGGGTACCTGTGATTGGCTGTTATGGTGGTCACATGATCAGGAGCTGGTCCTGCTGGCTACCGATTGTTAGTGCAGGGATGCTCGGTACCTGTGATTGGCTGTTATGGTGGTCACATGATCAAGAGCTGGTCCCGATTGTTGGTGCAGGGAGGCTGGGTACCTGTGATTGCCAGTCATGGTCACATGATCTGGAGCTGGTTCCACCGGCTACCGACTGCTGGAGCAGGGAGGCTGGGTACCTGTGCAGGGAATACCCAGTGAGCGCGCTCTCCGTACAGAAACCTTGGCTGCCCGATGACGCATATGTGCGGCGTTTGGGTGTTTAAAGCTCGCCCTTTATGCCGCCACGCATGCGTGTTAAGCTGGTGGCAGGAGAGAAAATCGCCAGCCAGTCCTCTTTTTGGATCCAATTTTACTTCTCTTATCTGTATGATATACACAAACGCAGCTACTTCGAGCGAACGCGGTCTGTCCCGCGCCATTTTACTTTCCGTCGCAGAAGCCGGAGAATAATAAACGTTTTAAAGTCAATGCAAATTTACCATAAAAAAATGTAAAAAATCTGTAGAAAATCCGGTGGCCTGGCAGAGCGGCGGCGACTCTCCGGGGGACATTTGTTTAGATCTCATTTAGATGCCTGAATAAAATGAATCGTTTTTTTTTGGGGTCTCCTCTTGTCTCCACGCAGGGGCTGTACCAGCAAGGAGGGGCGTTCCTGGACCGCGGGCCGTTCTGCTTCGCCATGAATGGGAAATCTTTTGCGGCTCTGACTGATTACTTCCCCGAAATGCTGCCCAAGGTGAGACCTTCCTGAATCCGATTTCACGATATTAAAGGATTCTGCTGGAATCGGGATCCTCCTTTAGGTTACATTGTGACAATTTCCTGCTTATCAAACACTGAACCCCCCCGGGGGGCTCATTATTATTATTACTGCAGGTTGTATGAAGTGTTTCTCCGGGCCTAAAGTAAAAAGCATCATTTTTTTTTAGCAGACACCTAGGGAATAAAATGGCGCTTGTTGCAACTTTTTATCTCACACGGTATTTGCGCAACAATTTTTTAAACACGTTTTGTTGGGGAAAAAAACAATTTCATGATTTAAAAAAATAACTAAGCCAGTAAAGTTAGCCCAATTTTTGTGTATAATGTGAAAGATGATGTTACGCCGAGTAACTGGATACCTAACATGTCACGCTTTAAAATTGCGCACAGTCATGGAATGGTGCCAAACTTCGGTATATAAAAATCTCCATAGGCGAACGATTACATTTTTCTTTTTTTACAGGTTACATGTTTAGTGTTACAGAGGAGGTCTAGTGCTAGAATTATTGCTTGCGCTGTAACGCACGCGGCGATACCTCACATGTGTGGTTTGAACCACTTCAGCCCCGGGGACAGGGGCGCTTTAAAATATTTTTATTTTATTTTACTTTTTTAATTTTTTTTTACTTTTCCACTTTTTTTTTTATCACTTTTATCCCTTTATACTTTATACTTTATCCCTTTATACTTTCACTTTTTTCCCTCCCCTCGGGTCGAAATGACGACCCGAGGGGAGGGAAGTGTTTAGAGCTAAGCTCCAGGTAGATCTCCAATAAACAGAGTTATTAAGAGATCGGAAAAAGAAATCCACGATCTCATGCTTACCAGCCGCGATTGCGGCTTTGTTTACATCCACGGCCCAGACGTGACGTCATAACGTCGCGCCTGGGCCTCCGACGGTCATAGAGATGACCGGAAATCTCTATGGTCGTCATCCAGCGGCAGCCGATTGTTTCTTCGGGTCCCCAATGGCACGGGAGAGCCCGGAGAAGCATCGGATGGTGGTGGAGGGGGGGGGGGGTGTCCCCTCCCGTCACCTCCCGTCACCTGTAAGAACGATTAAGCGGCGGAACTGCCGCTATGATCATTCTTATGGTGCACAGAATCGCCGGCGGAAAACAAGGACAGCTGAATGATGCCTGTAGCTGCTGACATCATTCAGATATTCCCACTGAAAGTCAAGGACGTCATATGACGACCCGAGGGGAGGGAAGTGGTTAGAGCGAAGCTCCAGGCAGATCTCCAATACACAGACTTATCCATTGATTACAATATTTGAAGGTATTTTTTTTAAGCTAAAGTTTATTCTGCTTATATTTCACCTTCCCTGGTCCCCCCACCCCCCCCCCCCCCCAATCAAAATAATGACATTTTAAAATTCAAATCTTTCTGTTTTCATGAGATATCTTATTTCAGACCCAGTGACACCAGGGCCGTCTTTAACAATAATTGGACCCCGGGCAAATATTTTTTTGGGCCCTCCCGAATTCCCTTACCAACTATTTGCAGGCAGTGTGGGCTCAAGGGGCAGCTGCTAAAGGCGGCCCTGAGTGACACCAGCACTGGGTCTCCATGATTCTCTATGCCAGGGATATGCAATTAGCGGACCTCCAGCTGTTGCAGAACTACAAATCCATGAGGCATAGCAAGACTCTGACAGCCACAAGCGTGACACCCAGAGGCAGAGGCATGATGGGACTTGTAGTAACAGCTGGAGGTCCGCTAATTGCATATCTCTGCTCTATGCAATGCAAGCAGATCAAGTCTGAAGGGAGGGGCCCGCAGGGGGGCGGGGGCTGTACATAGCTTCCTGAAAACGCCACAACACCCGTCCTCTCCAGAGCCCTCAGTCTTGCTGCAAGCGGTGGGAGGAGTTATGCAAATATCTAAATGCCCTTGATGGGTGGGTGTCGTTCTGGAGGGGTGGGTGTCCATAGGTGATCTGTATTTGCATAGGTAACGCCCACATGTGACGCTGAGCCTCCATGACCTGAAATCCAAATAATGAAAGGGGCGGGACCAGGGACAGTCAGACTGGGGAGGAAAGCGCTATAAAGCTGTTGCGGAACTACAAGTCCCATGAGTCTTTGCAAGGCTGGCATTTTTTTTTTTAGTTCCCCCACAACTGGAGGGCCACAGGTTGAGCACCCATTTTTTTTTTTTTTTTTTTTTTAAGCCTGTGGTGTGTGAACACACTCGGACTCTACCCCAGTGGCGGCCCGTCCATAGGGGGCCCGGGCGCCGCCCCCCCCCCTCCTTGCAGTTAAAAAAATAAAAAAATAAAATAAAAAAAAAGTTCAAAAAAAAAAAAAAAAAATGTATTTAAACATGTCCCTTTAAGGGCGCCATGTCCCTTTAAGGGCGCACAGTGCAGTATGCACCGCTCTATCACCAATAGATAGATTCATGCATATGAATCTATCTATTGGTCACCTCTGCCGCCCCCCTATTCAGGTGTCCGGCCCCTGATCTGAATTACAGTGGGGGGGGGTGTTGCTGGAAGCGCCCCTATTAGAGCTGTAAGCTCTAATAGGGGACCTGATTAGAGCGGTGTGCTCTAATAGGCTTCCATAAGTGTAAAAAGCGGGCGCACGGCCGTGCGTTCGCTGATTACACAGTATTGTGTTAGAGAAGCGAATACATCGCTTCCCTAACACAGACCCGCCTCTCAGCCAATCAGGTTGCCAGGTCTGTTACCTGTCACTGATTGGCTGAAGTCACAGGCGCTGTGATTGGACGCTAGGCGTCCAATCACCTAGCGTCCAATCACAGCAGAAGAAGACAGGAGGAGCGCGGGAGAAGACATCCGACGGAGACACCGCTCGTCGCCTGACGCCGTCACCAGCTGCACACCGGGACAAGGTAAGTGCAGAGGGCAGGCTGGGGGCACAGTGGCAGCATTAAGGGGCACAGTGGCAGAACTTGGGGCACAATGGAAGCACTTTTGACACAATGGCAGCACTTAAGGGGCACAATAGCAGCACTTGGGGCACAATGGCAGCACTTAAGGGGCACAGTGGCAGCACTAAGGGGCACAATGGCAGCACTTAAGGGGCACAATGGCAGCACTTAGGGGCACAATGGCAGAACTTGGGCACAATGGCAGAACTTGGGGCACAATGGCAGCACTTAAGGGGCACAATGGCAGCACTTATGGGGCACAATGGCAGCACTTAAGGGCACAATGGCAGAACTTGGGGGCACAATGGCAGCACTTAAGGGGCACAATGGCAGCACTTAAGGGGCACAATGGCAGCACTTAAGTGGCACAATGGCAGCACTTAAGGGGCACCATGGCAGCACTTAAGGGGCACAGTGGCAGAACTTGGGGCACAGTGGCAGAACTGGGGGCACAGTGGCAGAACTTGGGGCACAGTGGCAGCGTTTGATGGGCACAGTGGCAGCGTTTGATGGGCACAGTGGCAGCGTTTGATGGGCACAGTGGCAGCGGGGCACAGTGGCAGCTTTGATGGCACAGTGAGGCTGTTTGTTTGCGCCCCCCCAAAAATTTTGAGCACCAGCCGCCACTGCTCTACCCAGAGCAAAAAAAAAGGGCTCACAAAAAAGTGAAACACAAAACGTGCACAGGGTGTACACATGGCCCTCCCCTGAAGAGAAAGGACCCTGGCCCTTATCCCCCGGGGCGTTAGGCACCAGACGGGGACTGGGGTACTTCACATGGTCCATCTGGACTGGACGTCCTCCAGCCAGGAAGTGGAGGCGGGGCTATATCTGACTTTCTGCAGCTTCTTATGCACATGGTGAGAAGCTCACAGTGTGCAGTGAAATCAGAGGAAGACATTTTATATTTTAATGTGTTTAACCCCCTGACCTGGAGCTTAGCTATAAAAATACAATGTTGGGCGGAGTTGCTTTTGCACTCTTTTTTTTGTTTCAGAAAAAGTCATCCTGATCCTCCTCCTTCTTCTCTCGATTTTTAGGTTCTTATGCACGCCACAGTCTTCGCCCGAATGTCCCCTGACCAGAAAACTCAGCTGGTGCAAAACTTCCAAGTTCTAGGGTGAGTGAGCGCCGGGCCCCGTATAGTCAGAATGGCAGTTGGTGAGAAGTAGTCACAAAGACCTCCTACAGGTTCTGTAGGCCACAAAGAGCCAGGGAGGCCTCCTTTGGGTTCTGTAGGCCACAAAGAGCCAGGGAGGCCTCCTATAGGTTCTGTAGGCCACAAAGAGCCAGTAAGGCCTCCTATAGGTTCTGTAGGCCACAAAGAGCCAGGCAGGCCTCCTATAGGTTCTGTAGGCCACAAAGAGCCAGGCAGGCCTCCTTTGGGTTCTGTAGGCCACAAAGAGCCAGGGAGGCCTCCTTTGGGTTCTGTAGGCCACAAAGAGCCAGGGAGGCCTCCTTTGGGTGCTGTAGGCCACAAAGAGCCAGGGAGGCCTCCTATAGGTTCTGTAGGCCACAAAGAGCCAGGGAGGGCTCTCCTATAGGTTCTGTAGGCCACAAAGAGCCAGGGAGGCCTCCTATAGGCTCTGTAGGCCACAAAGAGCCAGAGAGGCCTCCTTTGGGTTCTGTAGGCCACAAAGAGCCAGAGAGGCCTCCTTTGGGTTCTGTAGGCCACAAAGAGCCAGGGAGGCCTCCTTTGGGTTCTGTAGGCCACAAAGAGCCAGGGAGGCCTCCTTTGGGTTCTGTAGGCCACAAAGAGCCAGAGAGGCCTCCTGTAGGCTAAAAGGCGCTAGGAAGGCCTCCTATAGGTTCTGTAGGCCACAAAGAGACAGGGAGGCCTCTCCTATAGGCTCTGTAGGCCACAAAGAGCCAGGGAGGCCTCCTATAGGTTCTGTAGGCCACAAAGAGCCAGAGAGGCCTCCTCTGGGTTCTGTAGGCCACAAAGAGCCAGGGAGGCCTCCTATAGGCTCTGTAGGCCACAAAGAGCCAGAGAGGCCTCCTTTGGGTTCTGTAGGCCACAAAGAGCCAGGGAAGCCTCCTTTGGGTTCTGTAGGCCACAAAGAGCCAGGGAGGCCTCCTATAGGTTCTGTAGGCCACAAAGAGCCAGGGAGGGCTCCTTTGGGTGCTGTAGGCCACAAAGAGCCAGGGAGGCCTCCTATAGGTTCTGTAGGCCACAAAGAGCCAGGGAGGGCTCTCCTATAGGTTCTGTAGGCCACAAAGAGCCAGGGAGGCCTGCTATAGGCTCTGTAGGCCACAAAGAGCCAGAGAGGCCTCCTTTGGGTTCTGTAGGCCACAAAGAGCCAGAGAGGCCTCCTTTGGGTTCTGTAGGCCACAAAGAGCCAGGGAGGCCTCCTTTGGGTTCTGTAGGCCACAAAGAGCCAGGGAGGCCTCCTTTGGGTTCTGTAGGCCACAAAGAGCCAGGGAGGCCTCCTTTTGGGTTCTGTAGATGTACGCCACCACCGGACCATGTTGTCGGAAAATCCGACCGTGTGTGGGCTCCATCGGACTTTTTCCGTCGGAATTTTGAGATCCAGCTCTCAAATTTTCCGACAACATCGGTCTTTTTCCGATCTTGTGTAGAGAATTCCGACGGACAAAGTGCCACGCATGGTCAGATCAAATTACGAGACCAAAGCTATTGGCTACTAGCCTCTACAACATTGTTTTCAAAACATGGTTTATTGTATCATCATAAAAGAATACACATAGCTAAAAACATATAACGGTTGTGTACATGATCGGATTTTTCGACAACTTTGTCCGACCGTGTGTATGCAACACCAGTGTCGGACAAAATCTGTCGGAAAAAATCCGACGGATTTTGTGGTCGGAACTTCCGACCGTGTGTACGAGGCATTAGAAGTATAACTCATCGCTGAGAGGGGCCAAGATGCCCTCCAGGACCGCAGCCAGTGCACACAAGGATCACATAGATGGCGCAAAAGGATCAATGTGTCTTTTGTGCAAATTGTGTCAAACCAGGCGGACTTCTCATTACCGACATGGCGGCGAGGTTAGAGACAGTTTTGCACGTACATGTAAGACACATAGGTCTCGGTGGTGCCATCTATGTGATCCTTGTGTGCACAGGCTACGGTCCTGGTGGCCAGCTTGGCCCCTCTCGACAAAGAGTAAGGCACCTTTGTTTGAACCCTGGCTAATATGTAGTTCTGTAAATCATTATGGGGACAATTAAATCACATTTCAGAGGTGAAGCCGGCAGAGCTGCGGAGGGAAGCCTGACCCCTGACATTTCACCAAAGCCCCCCCCCCCCCCCAAAGAAAAAAAGAGAAAACATTTGTAAAATAACCCTCGCTGATATTTATTTACATCATTATACAGCTATATTGTATACTCCTACCCCTGAAGAAGACACTGTTCGAAACACGTCGGGTTTGTCCCGGACCTGCAACATGTACAGAAACATCAAGTATAACAGTGTTTTGCATGATCCCGTCAGGGAATATCAGCCAGATGCCCTACTGTTCGCTGAGAGGGGCCAAGATGGCCGCCAGGACCGCAGCCCGTGCACACAAGGATCACATAGATGACACCAAAGGACCAATGTGTCTTACATGTATGTGCAAATTGTCGCCATGTCAGTAATGTCGGGCCACTCTGGTTGGGACAATTTTCACATAAGACATGTTGATCCTTTGGTGCCGTCTGGGCGTTGTCTGGGTGGGGGAGGCTACCTGCAGTGACCTACGTATAGATATTTTTGCGGATTATTGAGTTCCCATTCTCTGCTATACAGCTACTGTGTGGGGATGTGCGGAGACGGAGCCAATGACTGCGGGGCGCTGAAAGCTGCCGATGTCGGGATCTCTCTGTCGGACAGCGAGGCCTCCATCGCCTCGCCATTCACCTCCAAAATCGACAACATCGAATGCGTGCCCATCGTCATCCGGTCAGTGGAGGGCGCTGTTCTGAAATGTTTTATTTTACTTACTCACGCTATATATCTTTAAATATAATTATTGCTATAATAATGATTACTAGAAAATGTGTGTGCCTTCATGAATGGGTGCCGGGTGTTGGAGGATGAGAGCTGGAGGACTGGAGACCTATACTGGAGGAAGGGACAATGAGGATGGTGGAACTTGTTTCAGAAGTAGGAGCGTTCTGGAGTTGGGAGGTATCAGGACAGTGGAGGGGTGTTCTGGAGTAGGGGGTTTGAGGATGGTGGAACCTGTTCCAGATGTAGGGTGTTCTGGATTGAAGGAGGGGGGGATCAGAACAGTGGAGGGGTGTTCTGGAGTAGGGGGATTGAGGATGGTGAAACCTGTTCCAGATGTAGGGTGTTCTGGATTGAAGGAGGGGGGGATCAGAACAGTGGAGGGGTGTTCTGGAGTAGGGGGATTGAGGATGGTGAAACCTGTTCCAGATGTAGAGTGTTCTGGATTGAAGGAGAGGGGATCAGGACAGTGGAGGGGTGTTCAGGAGTAGGGGTATTGAGGATGGTGGAACCTGTTCCAGATGTAGGGTGTTCTGGATTTAAGGAGAGAGGGGATCAGAACAGTGGAGGGGTTCAGGAGTAGGGGTATTGAGGATGGTGGAATCTGTTCCAGATGTAGAGTGTTCTGGATTGAAGGAGGGGGGATCAGAACAGTGGAGGGGTTCAGGAGTAGGGTGTTCTGGATTTAAGGAGAGAGAGGATCAGGACAGTGGAGGGGTTCTGGAGTAGGGGTATTGAGGATGGTGGAACCTGTTCCAGATGTCGAGTGTTCTGGATTGAAGGAGGGGGGATCAGAACAGTGGAGGGGTTCAGGAGTAGGGGTATTGAGGATGGTGGAACCTGTTCCAGATGTAGAGTGTTCTGGATTGAAGGAGGGGGGGGATCAGGACAGTGGAGGGGTTCAGGAGTAGGGGGATTGAGGATGGTGGAACCTGTTCCAGATGTAGAGTGTTTTGAAGGAGAGGGTATCAGGATAGTGGGGGGTGGGGTTCAGGAGTAGGGGTATGGAAGATGGTGGAACTTTTTCCAGATGTTGAGGAGTCTTCTGGAATTTGGAGGAATTTAGGGACAGTGATGAGGTTTTTTCGAGGTTGTGGTGTATTGGGGCCTCTGGGAGGAGAGAGTGGAAGTCCATCTTGCGGAAGTGACCAATGAGTGTTCTATGTTGGGAAAATCTAGATGGCATTATCTGTATTGGGGCAAAATTCAGGAGGCCGAATTCCCACTAAGACAACAAAACTGACCATCTTTGGCTCCGCAGGGAAGGCCGCTGCTCTCTGGAGACCTCATTTGAGACGTTCAAATACATGGCAATGTACAGCCTGATCCAGTTCATCACTATTCTCATCCTGTACACGGTAAGTGGGGGAGGGGGACATGTATTCCAACATGTGTTCTGATCTGTCTTCGAAGTCCTGAATTTCTGGAGATTGTGAAATGTTTGTGGTCTCATCTGACCGCCTTGCCAATATAAATGTTTGTTGTCTTACCAGGTGGGCACCAGTCTGGGCGACTTCCAGTTCCTCCTCTTTGATCTGGTTATCACTGCCACTGTGGCCATCCTGATGGGCAGAACCGGCCCGGCCAGCGAGCTGGGGATAAAACGCCCGCTCGGCACTCTGATCAGTATTCCGGTCCTGGGGAGCCTGATATGTCAGACCATGCTCGTTATTCTCGTCCTGCTGATGTCCTACTTCCTGACCACATCGCAGCCCTGGTATGGGTAAAACCTTCTACTTTGGGGTGCAGAAGACAGGGGTACTATGTGTATGGTCCTAGAAGAGAAGTCATCATAGATCAGGTGACTGTGTATGGTCCTAGAAGAGAAGTCATCATAGATCAGGTCACTGTGTATGGTCCTAGAAGAGAAGTCATCATAGATAGGTCACTGTGTATGGTCCTAGAAGAGGAGTCTCCATAGATCAGGTCAATGTGTGTGGTCCTAGAAGAGAAGTCATCATAGATCAGGTCACTGTGTATGGTCCTAGAAGAGAAGTCATCATAGATCAGGTCACTGTGTATGGTCCTAGAAGAGAAGTCATCATAGACCAGGTCACTGTGTATGGTCCTAGAAGAGAAGTCATCATAGATCAGGTCACTGTGTATGGTCCTATAAGAGAAGTCTCCATAGATCAGGTCAATGTGTGTGGTCCTAGAAGAGAAGTCATCATAGATAGGTCACTGTGTATGGTCCTAGAAGAGAAGTCATCATAGATCAGGTCACTGTGTGTGGTCCTAGAGGAGAAGTCATCATAGATCAGGTCACTGTGTATGGTCCTAGAAGAGAAGTCATCATAGACAGGTCACTGTGTATGGTCCTAGAAGAGAAGTCATCATAGATAGGTCACTGTGTATGGTCCTAGAAGAGAAGTCATCATAGATCAGGTCACTGTGTGTGGTCCTAGAAGAGAAGTCTCCATAGATCAGGTCAATGTGTGTGGTCCTAGAAGAGAAGTCATCATAGATCAGGTCACTGTGTATGGGCCTATAAGAGAAGTCATCATAGATCAGGTCACTGTGTGTGCTCCTAGAAGAGAAGTCTCCATAGATCAGGTCAATGTGTGTGGTCCTAGAAGAGAAGTCATCATAGATCAGGTCACTGTGTATGGTCCTAGAAGAGAAGTCATCATAGATCAGGTCACTGTGTGTGGTCCTAGAAGAGAAGTCATCATAGAAGAGAAGTCATCATAGATCAGGTCACTGTGTATGGGCCTAGAAGAGAAGTCATCATAGATCAGGTCACTGTGTATGGTCCTAGAAGAGAAGTCTCCATAGATCAGGTCAATGTGTGTGGTCCTAGAAGAGAAGTCATCCTAGATCAGGTCACTGTGTATGGTCCTAGAAGAGAAGTCATCATAGATCAGGTCACTGTGTGTGGTCCTAGAAGAGAAGTCATCATAGATCAGGTCACTGTGTATGGGCCTATAAGAGAAGTCATCATAGATCAGGTCACTGTGTATGGTCCTAGAAGAGAAGTCATCATAGATCAGGTCACTGTGTATGGTCCTAGAAGAGAAGTCATCATAGATCAGGTCCCTGTGTATGGTCCTAGAAGAGAAGTCATCATAGATCAGGTCACTGTGTATGGTCCTAGAAGAGAAGTCATCATAGATAGGTCACTGTGTATGGTCCTAGAAGAGAAGTCATCATAGATAGGTCACTGTGTATGGTCCTAGAAGAGAAGTCATCATAGATCAGGTCACTGTGTATGGTCCTAGAAGAGAAGTCATCATAGATCAGGTCACGGTGTGTGGTCCTAGAAGAGAAGTCATCATAGACCGGGTCACTGTGTATGGTCCTAGAAGAGAAGTCATCATAGATCAGGTCACTGTGTATGGTCCTAGAGGAGAAGTCATCATAGATCAGGTCACTGTGTATGGTCCTAGAAGAGAAGTCATCATAGACAGGTCACTGTGTATGGTCCTAGAAGAGAAGTCATCATAGATAGGTCACTGTGTATGGTCCTAGAAGAGAAGTCATCATAGATCAGGTCACTGTGTGTGGTCCTAGAAGAGAAGTCTCCATAGATCAGGTCAATGTGTGTGGTCCTAGAAGAGAAGTCATCATAGATCAGGTCACTGTGTATGGTCCTATAAGAGAAGTCATCATAGATCAGGTCACTGTGTATGGTCCTAGAAGAGAAGTCTCCATAGATCAGGTCACTGTGTATGGTCCTATAAGAGAAGTCATCATAGATCAGGTCACGGTGTGTGGTCCTAGAAGAGAAGTCATCATAGACCGGGTCACTGTGTATGGTCCTAGAAGATAAGTCATCATAGATAGGTCACTGTGTATGGTCCTATAAGAGAAGTCATCATAGATCAGGTCACTGTGTATGGTCCTAGAAGAGAAGTCTCCATAGATCAGGTCACTGTGTATGGTCCTAGAAGAGAAGTCATTATAGATCAGGTCACTGTGTGTGGTCCTAGAAGAGAAGTCATCATAGATCAAGTCACTGTGTATGGTCCTAGTAGAGGAGTCTCCATAGATCAGGTCACTGTGTATGGTCCTAGAAGAGAAGTCATCATAGATCAGGTCACGGTGTGTGGTCCTAGAAGAGAAGTCATCATAGATCAGGTCACTGTGTGTGGTCCTAGAAGAGAAGTCATCATAGATCTGGTCACTGTGTATGATCCTAGAAGAGAGGTCATCATAGATCAGGTCACTGTGTGTGGTCCTAGAAGAGAAGTCATCATAGATCAGGTCACTGTGTATGGTCCTAGAAGAGAAGTCATCATAGATCAGGTCACTGTGTATGGTCCTAGAAGAGAAGTCATCATAGATCAGGTCACTGTGTATGGTCCTAGAAGAGAAGTCATCATAGATCAGGTCACTGTGTGTGGTCCTAGAAGAGAAGTCATCATAGATCAGGTCACTGTGTGTGGTCCTAGAAGAGAAGTCTCCATAGATCAGGTCACTGTGTATGGTCCTAGAAGAGAAGTCATAGATCAGGTCACTGTGTATGGTCCTAGAAGAGAAGTCATCATAGATCAGGTCACTGTGTATGGTCCTAGAAGAGAAGTCATCATAGATCAGGTCACTGTGTGTGGTCCTAGAAGAGAAGTCATCATAGATCAGGTCACTGTGTATGGTCCTAGAAGAGAAGTCATCATAGATCAGGTCACTGTGTGTGGTCCTAGAAGAGAGGTCATCATAGATCAGGTCACTGTGTGTGGTCCTAGAAGAGAGGTCATCATAGATCAGGTCACTGTGTATGGTCCTAGAAGAGAAGTCATCATAGATCAGGTCACTGTGTGTGGTCCTAGAAGAGAAGTCATCATAGATAAGGTCACTGTGTATGGTCCTAGAAGAGAAGTCTCCATAGATCAGGTCACTGTGTATGGTCCTAGAAGAGAGGTCATCATAGATCAGGTCACTGTGTATGGTCCTAGAAGAGAGGTCTCCATAGATCAGGTCACTCTGTATGGTCCTAGAAGAGAAGTCATCATAGATCAGGTCACTGTGTATGGTCCTAGAAGAGAAGTCTCCATAGATTAGGTCACATAGGTCGGATGTAAAGTGTAGCCGCTTGGGACATATCAAGGCCCCCGTTCCATCCCCCCCCCCCCCCCCAAAAAAAAATCCCCCCATTTCTATGTCGGTAACCAATCTCTCCCACGCAGGTTTCACCCGATTAATATGACCAGCCTGGCAAATCAGCACCTCCCGAACTATGAAAACTCGGCCATCTTCTGTGTGTCCGGATTCCAGTATATCATTCTGGCCATCGTCATATCAAAAGGATATCCTTTCCGGAAGCCTCTGTACACCAACAGTGAGTGACCCCTCTACTAGTTATCACAAAGTGTCATTGTTCTGGGACCCCCAAGTGTCAGGGTGTCATTGTTCTGGACCCCCAAGTGTCAGGGTGTCATTGTTCTGGCACCCCCAAGTGCCAGGGTGTCATTGTTCTGGGACCCCGAGTGTCAGGGTGTCATTGTTCTGGGACCCCAAGTGTCAGTGTCATTGTTCTGGTGTCATTGTTCTGGGACCCCCAAGTGTCAGGGTGTCATTGTTCTGGTACCCCCCAAGTGTCAGGGTGTCATTGTTCTGGGACCCCCAAGTGTCAGGTGTCATTGTCATGGGACCCCCAAGTGTCAGGGTGTCATGTTTCTGGGACCCCCAAGTGTCAGGGTGTCATTGTTCTGGGACCCCAAGAGTCAGTGTGTCATTGTTCATTGTTCTGGGACCCCCAAGTGTCAGGGTGTCATTGTTCTGGGACCCCCAAGTGTCAGGGTGTCATTGTTCTGGGACCCCCGAGTGTCAGGGTGTCATTGTTCTGGACCCCCGAGTGTCAGGGTGTCATTGTTCTGGAACCCCAAGTGTCAGGGTGTGTCTGGGATTGTTCTGGACCCCCGAGTGTCAAAGTTCTGGACCCCCAAGTGTCATTGTTCTGGACCCCAAGTGTCAGGGTGTCATTGTTCTGGACCCCCAAGTGAAAGTGTGTCATTGTTCTGGGACCCCCGAGTGAAAGTGTGTCATTGTTCTGGGACCCCCCAAGTGTCAGGGTGTCATTGTTCTGGGACCCCCAAGTGTCAGGGTGTCATTGTTCTGGGACCCCCGAGTGTCAGGGTGTCATTGTTCTGGACCCCCGAGTGTCAGGGTGTCATTGTTCTGGACCCCCGAGTGAAAGTGTGTCATTGTTCTGGACCCCCGAGTGAAAGTGTGTCATTGTTCTGGGACCCCCAAGTGTCAGTGTGTCATTGTTCTGGACCCCCAAGTGTCAGGGTGTCATTGTTCTGGACCCCCAAGTGTCAGGGTGTCATTGTTCTGGACCCCAGAGTGTCAGGGTGTCATTGTTCTGGACCCCCGAGTGTCAGTGTGTCATTGTTCTGGACCCCCGAGTGTCGGGTGTCATTGTTCTGGACCCCCGAGTGTCAGGGTGTCATTGTTCTGGGATCCCAAAGTGTCAGTGTGTCATTGTTCTGGGACCCCCAAGTGTCAGGGTGTCATTGTTCTGGGACCCCCAAGTGTCAGGGTGTCATTGTTCTGGGACCCCCAAGTGTCAGGGTGTCATTGAGAGTAACAATGTAACGTTTTCCTCGCAGTTCTGTACCTGCTGGCTCTGATCATCCTTGTAGCGATGATGTTGTGGATCACACTCTACCCCCTCCTCTTCATGCGGAATATTCTGAACCTCATGGTCCTGGAAGATATGAACTTCAAGGCGGCTCTAGTCGGGATCGCAGCCGCCAACTTTATAGCCGCCTTCCTCATTGAGGTATGTCTGCCCCTCCAGTACCCGGGTCACCCACTCAGTCACTGAGTGAGAAGAATGCCTGGGAACCCCGAGGGGGGGGGGGGGGCTGGGTTGGCCTATACTTGTCCCAAGAGCTTACAGTCTATTCTAGAAAAAATACATTGAATGCAATATTGAATAGAGTGTTTATCTTTGCAGTAATAGTAGATCTATAAATGGAAGATCCGGTGATACATTATCTGTGTCCGCATTGTATGCGTTTTAAAAAAAACACGTTGCAGTTGAGCTCTATTCATTCCCAGAAACCTGCACTACCGGGAGTGACCACTAGAAGGCTGCCGGGAATATTTCAGGTTTCTATCATTTGGGGCAGGATTCAGTTATACAATATACAGTGGGGGCAAAATAACGATTGGATCCCCTGCAGATTGTGTAAGTTTTGCCCCCTTACAGAGAAATGAAGGGTCTATCATTTTATCATAGGTGTATTTTATATGATGGAGACAGAATATCAACCAAAAATCCAGAAAAATCACACAATACAAATGTTATAAATGGAGTAAAATAAGTATTTGATCCCCTTAGTAGTTGGTGGAGAAACCCTTGTTGGTGATCACAGAGGTCAGACGTTTCTTGTAGGAGGTGATCAGGTTTCCACATCTCAGGAGGGATTTTGGTCCTCTCTTCTTCTCTACAGATCTTCTCTAAATCCTGAAGGTTTTTTGGCAACTCGAAGTTTCATCTCCTCCATACATTTTCTATAGGATTAAGGTCTGGAGACTGGATAGGCCACTCCATGACCTTAATGTGCTTCTACTTGAGCCACTTCTTTGTTGCCTTGGCGGTATGTTTTGGGTCATTTCCATGCTGGATGACCCATCCATGACCCATCTTCAGTGTTCTGGATGAGGGAAGAAGGTTCTCATCCAAGATCTTACAATACATGGCCCCGTCCATTGGCCCCTCAATGCGGCAAAGTCAGTCTGAACCTTTATCAGAGGAACAGCCCCAAATCATCATGTTTCCTCCTCCGTGTGTCACTGTAGGGATGGTGTTCTTAGGGTCATAGTCACCATTTTACTTCCTCCAAACACAGCGAGTCTTCCTCCTCAGGAAGACACATGTACAGGTCCCCCCTCCTCAGGAAGACACGTGTACAGGTCCCCCTCCTCAGGAAGACACATGTACAGGTCCCCCTCCTCAGGAAGACACATGTACAGGTCCCCCTCCTCAGGAAGACACATGTACAGGTCCCCCTCCTCAGGAAGACACATGTACAGGTCCCCCTCCTCAGGAAGACACATGTACAGGTCCCCCTCCTCAGGAAGACACATGTACAGGTCCCCCTCCTCAGGAAGACACATGTACAGGTCCTCCTCCTCAGGAAGACACATGTACAGGTCCCCCTCCTCAGGAAGACACATGTACAGGTCCCCCTCCTCAGGAAGACACATGTACAGGTCCTCCTCCTCAGGAAGACACATGTACAGGTCCCCCTCCTCAGGAAGACACATGTACAGGTCCCTCTCCTCAGGAAGACACATGTACAGGTCCTCCTCCTCAGGAAGACACATGTACAGGTCCCCCTCCTCAGGAAGACACATGTACAGGTCCCCCTCCTCAGGAAGACACATGTACAGGTCCTCCCTCCTCAGGAAGACACATGTACAGGTCCCCCTCCTCAGGAAGACACATGTACAGGTCCCTCTCCTCAGGAAGACACATGTACAGGTCCCTCTCCTCAGGAAGACACATGTACAGGTCCCCCTCCTCAGGAAGACACATGTACAGGTCCCCCTCCTCAGGAAGACACATGTACAGGTCCCCCTCCTCAGGAAGACACATGTACAGGTCCCCCTCCTCAGGAAGACACATGTACAGGTCCCCCTCCTCAGGAAGACACATGTACAGGTCCCCCCTCCTCAGGAAGACACATGTACAGGTCCCCCTCCTCAGGAAGACACATGTACAGGTCCCCCTCCTCAGGAAGACACATGTACAGGTCCCTCTCCTCAGGAAGACACATGTACAGGTCCCTCTCCTCAGGAAGACACATGTACAGGTCCCCCTCCTCAGGAAGACACATGTACAGGTCCCCCTCCTCGGGAAGACACGTGTACAGGTCCCCCTCCTCGGGAAGACACGTGTACAGGTCCCCCTCCTCGGGAAGACACGTGTACAGGTCCCCCTCCTCGGGAAGACACGTGTACAGGTCCCCCTCCTCGGGAAGACACGTGTACAGGTCCCCCTCCTCGGGAAGACACGTGTACAGGTCCCCCTCCTCGGGAAGACACATGTACAGGTCCCCCTCCTCAGGAAGACACGTGTACAGGTCCTCCTCCTCAGGAAGACACATGTACAGGTCCTCCTCCTCAGGAAGACACGTGTACAGGTCCCCCTCCTCAGGAAGACACATGTACAGGTCCCCCTCCTCAGGAAGACACATGTACAGGTCCTCCTCCTCAGATAGACACATGTACAGGTCCCCCTCCTCAGGAAGACACATGTACAGGTCCTCCTCCTCAGGAAGACACATGTACAGGTCCTCCTCCTCAGATAGACACATGTACAGGTCCCCCTCCTCAGGAAGACACATGTACAGGTCCCCTCCTCAGGAAGACGCATGTACATGTCCCCCTCCTAAAGAAGACACATGTACAGGTCCCCCTCCTCAGGAAGACACATGTACAGGTCCCCCTCCTCAGGAAGACACATGTACAGGTCCCCCTCCTCGGGAAGACACATGTACAGGTCCCCTCCTCAGGAAGACACATGTACAGGTCCCCCTCCTCAGGAAGACACATGTACAGGTCCCCTCCTCAGGAAGACACATGTACAGGTCCTCCTCCTCAGGAAGACACATGTACAGGTCCCCCTCCTCAGGAAGACACATGTACAGGTCCTCCTCCTCAGGAAGACACATGTACAGGTCCCCTCCTCAGGAAGACACATGTACAGGTCCTCCTCCTCAGGAAGACACATGTACAGGTCCTCCTCCTCAGGAAGACACGTGTACAGGTCCTCCTCCTCCTCAGGAAGACACATGTACAGGCCCTCCTCCTCAGGAAGACACATGTACAGGTCCTCCTCCTCAGGAAGACACATGTACAGGTCCTCCTCCTCAGGAAGACACATGTACAGGTCCTCCTCCTCAGGAAGACACATGTACAGGTCCTCCTCCTCAGGAAGACACATGTACAGGTCCTCCTCCTCAGGAAGACACATGTACAGGTCCTCCTCCTCCTCAGGAAGACACGTGTACAGGTCCCCCTCCTCAGGAAGACACATGTACAGGACCCCCTCCTCAGGAAGACACATGTACAGGTCCCCCTCCTCTGGAAGACGCGTGTACAGGAACGTCTGAAGTCCACCAACGAACATCTAAATGATTCAGAGAAGGATTGGGAGAAAGTTCTGTGGTCACATGAGACCAAAATTCAGCTCTTTGTCATTAACTCGACTCGCCGTGTTTGAAGGAAGAAAATAGCTGACTATGACCCTAAGAACACCCTCCCTACAGTCACACGGAGGGGGAAACATGATGATTTGGGGCTGTTTCTCTGATAAAGGTTCAGGCCGACTTTGCCCCATTGAGGGGCCAATGGGCGGGGCCATGTATTGTAAGATCTTGGAGGAGAACCTTCTTCCCTCAGCCAGAACACTGAAGATGGGTCATGGATGGGTCTTCCAGCGTGACAATGACCCAAAACATATCGCCAAGGCAACAAAGGAGTGGCTCAAGAAGAAGCACATTAAGGTCATGGAGTGGCCTAGCCAGTCTCCAGGCCTTAATCCTATAGAAAATTTATGGAGGAGCTGAAACTTCGAGTTGCCAAGAAACCTTCAGGATTTAGAGAAGAACTGTAGAGAAGAGAGGACCAAAATCCCTCCTGAGATGTGCAAAACCTGATCACCACCTACAAGAAACGTCTGACCTCTGTGATCACCAACAAGGGTTTCTCCACCAACTACTAAGCGGATCAAATACTTATTTTACTCACTGAACTCCATTTATAACATTTGTATTGTGTGATTTTTCTGGATTTTTGGTCGATATTCTGTCTCCATCATATAAAATACACCTATGATAAAAATGATAGACCTTCATTTCTTTGTGGGCAAAACGTACACCATCTGCAGGGGAGACGATCGTTATTCCCGCCTCTGTATCTACTGCCCATGGCCAGTGAGTTGCCCAGCAGGTGGCAGTCCTCTATCGCCCGCCCAGCCCTCTCTGCAGACACTGGTGATCAGTATAACTGTATAGAGGAAGTGAAATGTAATATGTGACCCTCTCCAATCTCTTGCAGTGCTCACTGGATCACGGCTACTGCGACTTTTTGAAGAAATTGCGCAGGAAAAGGGAATCGAAGAAGCTGTACAAGAGGTTAGAACTGTATCTCCAGGCGCAGCCCTCTTGGCCCCCCGTAAATCAGACTTTGTACCCCAGCAGAACCAAACCATCCAGGTAGCAGGAGATCTGCTGCCTCCACCAGACTTGTTACCGGCTGCGGAACCCCTTATCGGGGTGCAAGGTCATTACTGACATGTTACGGCCTCCTGGAGGACACCACTGTGATTGGTTCAGACTTTAGAATTTAAAAACAAAAACTGCACAACTTGTAAGAAGAAAAAAAATGTGAAGCCAAAAATATGAAGGGTAAAAGGAGCTCCCAACCCCGGGGGGACTCGGAGCCGACAGCACTGGGTTCCTGGAAGAGGGGCAGCACTGGGTTCCTGGAAGAGGGGCAGCACTGGGTTCCTGGAAGAGGGGCAGCACTGGGTTCCTGGAAAGGGGGCAGCACTGGGTTCCTGGAAAGGGGGGCAGCACTGGGTTCCTGGAAGAGGGGCAGCACTGGGTTCCTGGAAAGGGGGGCAGCACTGGGTTCCTGGAAGAGGGGCAGCACGGGGTTCCTGGAAGAGGGGCAGCACGGGGTTCCTGGAAGAGGGGCAGCACGGGGTTCCTGGAAGAGGGGCAGCACGGGGTTCCAGGAAGAGGGGCAGCACGGGGTTCCAGGAAGAGGGGCAGCACTGGGTTCCTGGAAGAGGGGCAGCACGGGGTTCCAGGAAGAGGGGCAGCACGGGGTTCCAGGAAGAGGGGCAGCACGGGGTTCCAGGAAGAGGGGCAGCACGGGGTTCCAGGAAGAGGGGCAGCACGGGGTTCCAGGAAGAGGGCAGCACGGGGTTCCAGGAAAAGGGCAGCACTGGGTTCCTGGGGTAGGGGCAGCACTGGGTTCCAGGAAGAGGGACAGCACTGGTTTCCAGGATCAGGGGGAGCACTGGGTTCCTGGAAGAGGGGCAGCACTGGATTTCTGGAGGAGGGGCAGCAATGGGTTCCTGGAAAAGGGGCAGCAGTGGGTTCCTGGAAAAGGGGCAGCAGTGGGTTCCTGGAAAAGGGGCAGCAGTGGGTTCCTGGAAAAGGGGCAGCAGTGGGTTCCTGGAAAAGGGGCAGCAGTGGGTTCCTGGAAGAGGGGCAGCAGTGGGTTCCTGGATCAGGGGGAGCACTGGGTTCCTGGAAGAGGGGCAGCACTGGGTTCTTGGAAAGGGGGGCAGCACTGGGTTCCTGGAAGTGGGGCAGCACTGGATTTCTGGAGGAGGGGCAGCAGTGGGTTCCTGGAAAAGGGGCAGCAGTGGGTTCCTGGAAGAGGGGCAACAGTGGGTTCCTGGAAGAGGGGCAGCAGTGGGTTCCTGGAAGAGGGGCAGCAGTGGGTTCCTGGAAGAGGGGCAGCAGTGGGTTCCTGGAAGAGGGGCAGCAGTGGGTTCCTGGAAGAGGGGCAGCAGTGGGTTCCTGGAAGAGGGGCAGCAGTGGGTTCCTGGAAGTGGGGCAGCAGTGGGTTCCTGGAAGTGGGGCAGCAGTGGGTTCCTGGAAGTGGGGCGGCACTTGGTTCCAGGAAATGGGGCGGCACTGGGTTCCTGGAAGAGAGACAGCACTGGGTTCCTGGAAGAGGGGGAGCACTGGGTTCCTGGAAGAGGGGCAGCAGTGGGTTTCTGGAAGAGGGGCAGCACTGGATTCCTGGAAGTGGGACAGCACTGGGTTCCTGGAAGAGGGGCAGCACTGGGTTCCTGGAAGAGGGGCGGCACTGGGTTCCTGGAAGAGGGGCAGCACTGGGTTCCAGGAAGAGGGGCGGCACTGGGTTCCTGGAAGAGGGGCAGCACTGGATTCCTGGAAGAGGGGCAGCACTGGATTCCTGGAAGAGGGGCAGCACTGGATTCCTGGAAGAGGGGCAGCACTGGATTCCAGGAAGAGGGGCGGCACTGGGTTCCAGGAAGAGGGGCGGCACTGGGTTCCAAGAAGAGGGGCGGCACTGGGTTCCAGGAAGAGGGGCGGCACTGGGTTCCAGGAAGAGGGGCGGCACTGGGTTCCAGGAAGAGGGGCGGCACTGGGTTCCAGGAAGAGGGGCGGCACTGGGTTCCAGGAAGAGGGGCAGCACTGGGTTCCAGGAAGAGGGGCAGCACTGGGTTCCTGGAAAAGGGGCAGCACTGGGTTCCAGGAAGAGGGGCAGCACTGGGTTCCAGGAAGAGGGGCAGCACTGGGTTCCTGGAAGACTTGAACTACAGATGAGGTTTAACCTCCTTATGAAGGCAATCATACTCCCAGCAATACAAGGCCTGAGGAGCCGCTGTGTCGTGGGCTGGTGAAGTTGGCGTGTCGTTACCAGCAGGACAGAACGGTGATCGACGATCGGCTGTAATCGCTCCATAAACTGGGAACTCCCAGCGCTGGGAACACTTGTGTGCAATAATCTCTAAACACTCCTGTTGCCTCGGTGTCACCGACTGCTGTGGTCACTGTTTACATGCGTCCCGTCCCTTTCATCGTTTTCTGTGTCTGTGGCCCCAATACCTGTCTTTTTTTTTTTTTTTTTTTAGAGGTTTTTACGTTGTTGTTTTTTTTTGTACGTAAACCTATCAAAACAAAGAAAAGACTGAAGCCAAGGTCAAAGTTAAAGGGTAACTCCACCAAAAAATATAGCAAATTAGAAAAAAATATATATATTTATATGTAAAAAAAAATAATATAACATATATATACATTTTGCTACACGAGTCATTTTGTAATTGAATGTTATTAAAAATGTATCTTTCCTTTTCAATCTGCAGCTGCATTTATTTTCTGTAAAATGCAATATGGCCACCCGGAGGCGCTCTATACACAGAAGCTATTGAGGAATATATTTAAATAAAACTTTATCACGGATTGCTGGTTCTGTATGTCATCCTCATGACAGGTGCACTTTAATGTTTTGATTTGCTGAGGCCTTTCTGCACCGGGTGAGATATTTGTGCAATCGTTTTTTTGCACGGGTGTCGTTGTGTGTGATTGGTGCCGGCATGTGTTGGCACTGCTGCTGGTGGTCACCTCCGCACACACACGGGAGATTTCGATTTAAAGTTTAATTCCAGTCCAATAATTTCCAAGCCAAACCTGCCCCACCCCCATTCTAAGCCCCATACTACCTACCCTGCGTGATGACGTCACCCATAGGCTTACTATAGGGGACCCGTTGTCGGCTGTCCCTCCTCTCTCCCCTGAAGCTGGCACTGGGAGACAATCATGTGACATGTGATTTAAGCTGAGGGAGCGCCCTCAGCTTAAATAAGTCTACACGCCTCTATCCGGTAACCTGATTGGCTCCCAGCGCCAGCTTCAGGGGGAGGAGGGACAGCCGACAGAGCCTGCGTGATGACCTCACCCATAGGCTTACTATAGGGGACTTGTTGTTGGCAGTCCCTCCTCTCCCCTGAAGCCAGGGCTGGGAGACCATCATGACCGGAGCGCCCTCAGCTTAAATAAGTATACACTCCCCTGTCCGGTCACATGATTGGCTCCCAGCTCCAGCTTCAGGGGGGAGGAGGGACAGCCGACAGCTTGCGTGATGACGTCACCCATAGGCTTACTATAGGGGACTCGTTGTCGGCTGCCCCTCCTCTCTTCCCCTGAAGCCGGCGCTGGTAGCCAATCATGTGACTGGACCGGAGCGCCCTCAGCTTAAAATAGTATACACACCCCTGTTCTGGTTACATGATTGGCTCCCAGCGCCAGCTTTAGGGGGGAGGAGGGAGAGCCGACAGAGCCTCTGTAATGACGTCACCCATAGGCTTACTATAGGGGACCCGTTGTCGGCTGTCCCTCCTCTCCCCTGAAGCCAGGGCTGGGAGATAATCGTGACCGGAGCGCCCTCAGCTTAAATAAGTATTCATGCCCCTGTTACGGTTACATGATTGGCTCCCAGTGCTGGCTTCAGGGGAGAGGAGGGAGAGCCGACAACGGGTCCCCTATAGTAAGCCTATGGGTGATGTCATCACGCAGGCTCCCAGCGCCAGCTTCAGGGGAGAGGAGGGAGAGCTCACAACGGGTCCCCTATAGTAAGCCTGTGGGTGACGTCATGACGCAGGCACCCAGCGCCAGCTTCAGGGGAGAGGAGGGAGAGCCGACAACGGGTCCCCTATAGTAAGCCTATGGGTGACGTCATCACGCAGGCTCCCAGCGCCAGCTTCAGGGGAGAGGAGGGAGAGCTCACAATGGGTCCCCTATAGTAAGCCTATGGGTGACGTCATCACGCAGTCTCCCAGCGCCAGCTTCAGGGGAGAGGAGGGAGAGCCGACTACGGGTCCCCTATAGTAAGCCTATGGGTGACGTCATCACGCAGGGTCCCAACGCCAGCTTCAGGGGAGAGGAGGGACAGCATAGGTAAGTATACAGGTCTTTCCTTTATAGGGCAGTTAGTATAGGACTTAGAATGGGGGGGAGGGGTATGAGCAGGTTTAAGCTTAGGCATTATTGGCCTGGAGTTCCACCTTTAATTCGGATTCTAATAAAAACAATTGAGCGTGGATTGCGATACTTTGTAACAAACGTGTTAATCCGGGTACAAACGCCTCAATTCTGATTGGAAGGATCCCAGTCTATGGGACGAAGGAATTGAAATGTCGGAGTTTTCCTGATGATAATCTGAATGCCAAAGAGCGAAAGAGACGCCGCTTCCCGACCCGCCCCCCGACGCGGCGTCATCCCCACACCGCGTCATCCCCATCCCCCACACTGTGTCCTTCCCATCCCCCACACTGTGTCCTCCCCATCCCCCACACTGTGTCCTCCCCATCCCCCACACTGTGTCCTCCCCATCCCCCACACTTTGTCCTTCCCATCCCCCACACTGTGTCCTTCCCATCCCCCACACTGTGTCCTTCCCATCCCCCACACTGCGTCCTTCCCATCCCCCACACTGCGTCATCCCCATCCCCCACACGGCGTCCTTCCCATCCCCCACACGGCGTCATCCCCGCCCTCCATAGACGCGGCACTAGAGCCACAAAAATTATTCTACAGGATTTATATTGCGCCAAAAGTTTAAAAAAATTACTATTTCTCGCTAATAACGCACGTTAAAGGCGCCAGAGAATTTTATGACCGTTTACACTTTGCTCTCTGATGTGTTTGTTTTGTGGATCGCTGTATTGCAAATGTAAAAAAAAAAAAAAAAAAAGAACTTTCAGGAGCCAATCAGACATCTGCTTTACCTGGTTCTGCGTCTGATTGGCTCCTATGTGTTTCTTCTAATAAACTTAGTTTTTCTTTAGATATGGAAATGATTTGTTTTATTGGAAATTATTATTGGTGATGAGAGGAGGGAGTCCTGCGTACGTGTCGGTGACGTTCAAGTCTGAAGGTTGTAACAAGCAACATTGGCCACCAGGGGGCGCAGAGAACTTTACAACGAACGATGTCCTTATTCTCCAAAAATAATCCATAGACTTCCACTACTTGGTGGCCCCGTGATCTACCCTTTCATTAAATGTGTATCTCTGCCTCCTTATAGTGTCCTCCATGAGCTCCTGGACCCCTCCTTATCCCCCCTCACTTTCTTTAGAATGGGCAGTAAACATTCGTTGTGGTCATGTGCACCGCTCAGCATTGTTGGTGTCAGTGGGAGGAATTGAGTCCCATCCTTGGTGTCAGTGGGCCCCATTGTTGGTGTCAGTGGGAGGAATTGAGTCCCATCCTTGGTGTCTAGGAATTTGTAGATTTAGGGGAAGCTGAGATCCATAGAAGGGACTTTTCTTCTATTCACATCGGCCTCTGTGCCAGAGGAGCTTACACTCTAATGTCCCCCCCCCCCCCCCACAGTCACACACTATTATGATACATTTATATAGCTCTGACGTATACTGTAGTGCTGTTAAGAGAACACTGAGCCAGTCACATCGGTCTCTGTACATCGGGCCCCATTGTTGGTATAATTGGGCCCCATTGTTGGTATAATTGAGAGAAAATGTGCCCTAATATTGGTCTAATTGGGAGAAATTGTGCCCCATCATTGGTGTCGTTGGGCCCCATTCCTTTTTGCCTTTGGTGTCATTGGGCTCCGTTGTTGGTGTCATTGGGAGAAATTGTGCCCCATCATTGGTGTCATTGGGCTCCATTGTTAGTGTCATTGGGAGAAATTGTGCCCCATCATTGGTGTCATTGGGCTCCATTGTTGGTTTAATTTGAGAAGAAATGTGCCCCAATATTGGTCTCATTTGGGAGAAATTGGGCCCCATTGTTAGTGTCATTGGAAAAAATTGTGCCCCATCATTGGTGTCATTAGGCCCCGTTGTTGGTTTAATGGAGAGGAAATATGCCCCAATATTGGTCTCATTTGGAAGAAATTGTGCCACATCATTGGTGCCGTTGGGCCCCATTGTTGGTTTAATTGAGAAGAAATGTGCCCCAATATTGGTTTAATTTGGGAGAAATTGGGCCCCATTGTTGGTGTCATTGGGAGAAATTGTGCCCCATCATTGGTGTCATTGGGCCCCATTGTTGTTTTAATTGAGAATAAATGTGCCCCAATATTGGTGTCATTTGGGAGAAATTGGGCCCCATCATTGGTGTCATTGGGCCCCATTGTTGGTTTAATGGAGAGGAAATATGCCCCAATATTGGTCTCATTTGGGAGAAATTGGGCCCCATCATTGGTGTCATGGGGCCCCATTGTTGGTTTAATTGAGAATAAATGTGCCCCAATATTGGTCTCATTTCGGAAAAATTGGGCCCCATTGTTGGTGTCATTGGGAGAAATTGTTGGTGTCGTTGGGAGGAATTCAGTCCCATCCTTGGTGTCATTGGTCTCCATTGTTTAATTGAGATGAAATGTGCCCCATAATTGGTCTAATTGGAAGACATTTTGCCCCATTGTTGGTGTCAGAGGGGGAGAATTATGCCCCATTGGTATTAGTGGATGAAATGGTGTCCCAAGGGACCGATAAAAGCAAGAAAAAGGGCCACAGTTTGGAGACCCCTTCCATAGACCATCAGTGATGAGAGAAGGTGACTACATTCCTCTATGGGACCCTGGAGAACCAACGTAGCCACCCTCTAAGGTGAGGGTCACATTGTGTCTGTTTCCCTTCAGCAGCCTATGCATGGGCACAGCACCCCCTTCATTTGAATGGGGTGCAGGAAAATGTCTGTGTGCCTTTTCTAAAACCGAATACAGTATCTGCCAAAAGTAAGTACACCCCATCAGTGACATTCATGTGACAACACTGAAGAAATGACACTTGTCTACAATGTAAAGTAGTGAGTGTACAGCTTGTATAACAGTGTAAATTTGCCGTCCCCTCAAAATAACTCAACACACAGCCATTAATGTCTAAACCGCTGGCAACAAAAGTCAGTACACCCCTAAGTGAAAATGTCCAACTTGGGCCCAAAGTGTCAATATTTTGTGTGGCCGCCATTATTTTCCAGCACTGCCTTAACCCTCTTGGGCATGGAGGTCACCAGAGCTTCACAGGTTGTCACTGGAGTCCTCTTCCCCTCCTCCATGATGACATCACGGAGCTGGTGGATGTTGGAGACCTTGCGCTCCTCCCCCTTCCGTTTGAGGATGTCCCACAGATGATCAATAGGGTTTAGGTCTGGAGACATGCTTGGCCAGTCCATCACCTTTACCCTCAGCTTCTTTAGCAAGGCAGTGGTGGCCTTGGAGGTGTGTTTGGGGTGGTTATCATGTTGGAATACTGCCCTGCGGCCCAGTCACTGAAGGGGGGGGGATCATGCTCTGCTTCAATATGTCACAGTACATGTTGGCATTCATGGTGCCCTCAATGATCTGTAGCCCCCCAGTGCCGGCAGCACTCATGCAGCCCCCGACCATGACACTCCCACCACCATGACACACCCCCCACCACCATGACACTCCCACCACCATGACACTCCCACCACCATGACACCCCCACCACCATGACACTCCCACCACCATGACACTCCCACCACCATGACACTCCCACCACCATGACACTCTCCACCACCATGACACACTCCCCACCACCATGACACTCCCACCACCATGACACTCCCCACCACCATGACACTCCCACCACCATGACACTCCCACCACCATGACACCCCCACCACCATGACACTCCCACCACCATGACACTCCCACCACCATGACACACCCACCACCATGACACTCCCACCACCATGACACTCCCACCACCATGACACTCCCACCACCATGACACTCCCCACCACCATGACACTCCCCCCACCATGACCCTCCCCCCACCATGACACTCCCACCACCATGACACTCCCTCCACCATGACACTCCCCCCACCATGACACTCCCACCACCATGACACCCCCCCCCCACCATGACACTCCCCCCACCATGACACTCCCCCCACCATGCCTGACTGTAGACAAGACACACTTGTCTTTGTCCTCCTCACCTGGTTGCCCCCACACACGCCTGACACCATCTGACACCAAATACCTTTATCTTGGTCTCATCAGACCACAGGACGTGGTTCCAGTAATCCGTGTCCTTAGTCTGCTTGTCTTCAGCAAACTGTTTGTGGTCTTTCTTGTGCATCATCTTTAGAAGAGGCTTCCCTCTGGGATGACAGCCATGCAGACCAATTTGATGCAGTGTGCGGCGTATGGTCCTGAGCACTGACAGGCTGACCCCCCACCCCTACAACCTCTGCAGCAATGCTGGCAGCACTCATACGTCTATTTCCCAAAGACAACCTCTGGATATGACGCTGAGCACGTGACCTCAACTTCTTTGGTGGACCATGGCGAGGCCTGTTCTGAGTGGAACCTGTCCTGTTATACCGCTGGATGGTCTTGGCCACCGCGCTGCAGCTCAGTTTCAGGGTCTTGGCAATCTTCTTATAGCCTCGGCCATCTTTATGTAGAGCAACAATTCTTATCTTCAGATCCTCTGAGAGTTCTTTGCCATGAGGCGCCATGTTGTACTTCCAGTGACCAGTATGAGAGAGTGAGAGCGATAACACCAAATTTAACACACCTGCTCCCCATTCACACCTGAGACCTTGTAACACTAACGAGTCACATGACACCGGGGAGGGGAAAATGGCTAATTGGGCCCAATTTGGAGATTTTCACTTAGGGGTGTACTGACTTTTGTTGCCAGCGGTTTATACATTAATGGCTGTGTGTTGAGTTATTTTGAGGGGACGGCAAATTTACACTGTTATACAAGCTGTACACTCACTACTTTACATTGTAGACAAGTGTCATTTCTTCAGTGTTGTCACATGAATGTCACTGAGGGGTGTACTTACTTTTGTCACATACTGTATGTGTTACCCAGTACGGGAAAAAGAGCTGCAGGTTCCAATGTGTCAGGGGGGCCATTAAGAGTTAAGGAAACCCCCACATGTCTGCTAACAGCAGCTCACTTTTGCTGCAGGTGTGGGAAAGGGTGAAATTCCCACCCCCGACCCACATCGATCGAACATAACAGGAAGTCCGATCACAGCAACAAAAACAAAGGAATTTGTAGACTTGGAGGAAGCCGAAGAAGAGACTATTATACATTTATAGAGTTCTGACATATACTGCAGTGCTGTACAGAGATCACTGAGCCAATCACATCAGTCTCTGTACAGAGGAGCTTACACTCTAATGCCCCCCCCCCCCACAGTCACATCAGTCTCTGTACAGAGGAGCTTACACTCTAATGTCCCCTCCCCCCACAGTCACATCAGTCTCTGTACAGAGGAGCTTACACTCTAATGTCCCCTCCCCCCACAGTCACATCAGTCTCTGTACAGAGGAGCTTACACTCTAATGTCCCCCCCCCACACAGTCACATCAGTCTCTGTACAGAGGAGCTTACACTCTAATGTCCCCCCCCCCCACAGTCACATCAGTCTCTGTACAGAGGAGCTTACACTCTAATGTCCCCTCCCCCCACAGTCACATCAGTCTCTGTACAGAGGAGCTTACACTCTAATGTCCCCTCCCCCCCACAGTCACATCAGTCTCTGTACAGAGGAGCTTACACTCTAATGCCCCCCCCCCACAGTCACATCAGTCTCTGTACAGAGGAGCTTACACTCTAATGACCCCTCCCCCACAGTCACATCAGTCTCTGTACAGAGGAGCTTACACTCTAATGTCCCCTCCCCCACAGTCACATCAGTCTCTGTACAGAGGAGCTTACACTCCAATGTCCCCCTCCCCCACAGTCACATCAGTCTCTGTACAGAGGAGCGTACACTCTAATGTCCCCTCCCCCCACAGTCACATCAGTCTCTGTACAGAGGAGCTTACACACTAATGCCCCCTCCCCCACAGTCACATCAGTCTCTGTACAGAGGAGCTTACACACTAATGCCCCCTCCCCCACAGTCACATCAGTCTCTGTACAGAGGAGCTTACACACTAATGCCCCCTCCCCCACAGTCACATCAGTCTCTGTACAGAGGAGCTTACACTCTAATGTCCCCTCCCCCACAGTCACACACTATTATACATTTATGTTGCTCTGCCATATACTGCAGTGCTGTACAGAGAAACAAAAGACTGTTCGTTGGTGATTATTGTATATTTAGTAGGTGGCGCCCCCAACCCACCCAGAACCACGAGAGACCCTCTGAAAGAGCGGAGATTATGAGACTTCATGGTGGCCGAAATCTACAGAATAGTGTCCCATCATTGGTGTCAGTGGGAGAATAGTGCCCCATCATTGGTGTCAGTGGGAGGAAATAGTGCCCCATCATTGGTGTCAGTGGAGGAATAGTGCCCCATCATTGGTGTCAGTGGGATGAATAGTGTCCCATCATTGGTGTCAGTGGGAGGAATAGTGCCCCATCATTGGTGTCAGTGGGAGAATAGTGCCCCATCATTGGTGTCAGTGGGAGGAATAGTGCCCCATCATTGGTGTCAGTGGGAGGAATAGTGCCCCATCATTGGTATCCAGTGGGAGGAATAGTGTCCATCATTGGTGTCAGTGGGAGGAATAGTGCCCCATCATTGGTGTCAGTGGAAGGAATAGTGTCCCATCATTGGGGTCGGTGGGAGGAAGAGTGCCCCATCATTGGGGTCAGTGGGAGGAATAGTGCCCCATCATTGGTGTCGGTGGGAGGAATAGTGCCCCATCATTGGTATCAGTGGTAGGAATAGTGCCCCATCATTGGTGTCAGTGGTAGAAATAGTGCCCCATCATTGGTGTCAGTGGGAGGAATAGTGCCCCATCATTCGTGTCAGTGGAAGGAATATTGCCCCGTCATTGGTGTCAGTGGGAGGAATAGTGCCCCATCATTCGTATCAGTGGGAGGAATAGTGCCCCTTCATTGGTGTCAGTGGGAGGAATAGTGCCCCATCATTGGTGTCAGTGGGAGGAATAGTGCCCCATCATTGGTATCAGTGGTAGGAATAGTGCCCCATCATTGGGAGGAATTATGCTCCACTGTTGGGGAGAGTGAGGGGGGGGATAGTGCCCCAAGGACTGGATAGAAGCAAGCAAAAGGCTCCACCCGGCCCCTGGGCCGCAGTTTGGAGACCACTAATTATAGAGGATCTGAGCATTAGGCTGCAGGTCTTCTATGATCACTTTGGGTTTTCATGGGGGGGTTTTTCATGGGGTGGGTTGTCATGGGGTGGGTTGTCATGGGGTGGGTTGTCATGGGGTGAGTTGTCATGGGGTGGGTTGTCATGGGGTGAATGAAAACGGAAGCCCCGCACTATGACATTCAGATACCACTTCATTCCACAGATTGCGTATGAAGCCGACGCAGTTCTGGGGCTGTAGCTCCGCCCCCTTTATAAAGGATGGAGTACAACACAATAAATAGATAACATTTCTTACGTAGAATATTGTCATTCAGGTTTTCAAAAGCACAATGGCAGTAAAAAGATATTATATTGGAAATAATATTGTTTTTTAGTAATAATGAGAATTATACAAATAATCTGAATTGTGGCCGATAATGAAAACAGATCGCAGAGAAGCAATCCTGTGTGAAATCACAGAGAAAGGAAACGTATTCATGTCTTTTCACTGCTTTATTTTTGTTACATTGTTTGTCAGTGAGAAAAAGACACAAAGTTCATCTATTTCAACCAATACCATTCCAGCCCTGAAGAAGGGGGTGGAGTTAGACCACAGAAACGCGTTGGCTTTGGATTAACCTTCATTATCTTGGTGTGTTGCTTCAACAGAAAAAGCAGAGGAAGGGATTGGAGAGGAAGAGGGAGGAAATGAATAGGAAGGGAAGGGATAGGGGGGAGGGGAGAAGAACGGTAAGTAACATTCCGCCCTCTCTTTTGCCCCCCCCCCCCCCAGTCTCACCATCACATTTCGGAGCTGTAAATACAATTTATGATTATTATATTTTCTGACTTTTGTCCTTTTTTTCCTGTTCAGGCTTTCTGTATGTGAGAGACAACAAGGGTCCAGCAGTGGGTGTGTCTGAGAACCTTTCCCCCGCCTCCCAAGCCAGGGGTTCCCACATGATGGTGCAGTATTATGGAGGTAGGTAAGCGGTGCCCCTCCCCCATCCTGGATGTATCTCATGGTTTAATCTACTATTCGGATTGGTGTGTATCTTGGGGGGGGGGGGGCTCAGTAATAAGGGTTTATTATCTTCTAATGTGTAATTCAGCAAAGCAGACCTGTGCAGGGGGGAGGGGAGGGGGGGAAGGGGTTCAATGATTGGTGAGGTGTTTAGTTGTTTAAACTCCGGGGTAAAGGCTCAGTGTGTGGGGCTTAGCATGACCTGCCTGCCCACTCACATGCACTCACTATATCTGCTCTCCCCAGGACTCTGCATTCACTATATCTGATCTCCCCAGGACTCTGCATTCACTATATCTGATCTCCCCAGGACTCTGCATTCACTATATCTGATCTCCCCAGGACTCTGCATTCACTATATCTGATCTCCCCAGGACTCTGCATTCACTATATCTGATCCCCCAGCACTCTGCATTCACTATATCTGATCTCCCCCAGGACTCTGCATTCACTATATCTGATCCCCCCAGGACTCTGCATTCACTATATCTGATCTCCCCAGGACTCTGCATTCCCTATATCTGATCTCCCCAGGACTCTGCATTCACTATATCTGATCTCCCCCAGGACTCTGCATTCACTATATCTGATCTCCCAGGACTCTGCATTCACTATATCTGATCTCCCCAGGACTCTGCATTCACTATATCTGATCCCCCCAGGACTCTGCACTCACTATATCTGATCTCCCCAGGACTCTGCATTCACTATATCTGCTCTCCCCCAGGACTCTGCATTCACTATATCTGATCTCCCCAGGACTCTGCATTCACTATATCTGCTCTCCCCAGGACTCTGCATTCACTATATCTGATCTCCCCAGGACTCTGAATTCACTATATCTGATCTCCCCAGGACTCTGCATTCACTATATCCGGTCTCCCCAGGACTCTGCATTCACTATATCTGATCCCCCCAGGACTCTGCATTCACTATATCTGATCTCCCCAGGACTCTGCATTCACTATATCCGGTCTCCCCAGGACTCTGCATTCACTATATCTGATCCCCCCAGGACTCTGCATTCACTATATCTGATCTCCCCAGGACTCTGCATTCACTATATCTGATCTCCCCCAGGACTCTGCATTCACTATATTTGATCTCCCCAGGACTCTGCATTCACTATATCTGATCTCCCCAGGACTCTGCATTCACTATATCTGATCCCCCCAGGACTCTGCATTCACTATATCTGGTCTCCCCAGGACTCTGCATTCACTATATCTGATCTCCCCCAGGACTCTGCATTCACTATATCTGATCCCCCCAGGACTCTGCATTCACTATATCTGGTCTCCCCCAGGACTCTGCAGTCACTATATCTGGTCTCCCCAGGACTCTGCATTCACTATATCTGATCTCCCCAGGACTCTGCATTCACTATATCTGATCTCCCCCAGGACTCTGCATACACTATATCTGATCCCCCAGGACTCTGCATTCACTATATCTGATCTCCCCAGGACTCTGCATTCACTATATCCGGTCTCCCCAGGACTCTGCATTCACTATATCTGATCCCCCCAGGACTCTGCATTCACTATATCTGATCTCCCCAGGACTCTGCATTCACTATACCTGATCTCCCCCAGGACTCTGCATTCACTATATTTGATCTCCCCAGGACTCTGCATTCACTATATCTGATCTCCCCAGGACTCTGCATTCACTATATCTGATCCCCCCAGGACTCTGCATTCACTATATCTGGTCTCCCCAGGACTCTGCATTCACTATATCTGATCTCCCCAGGACTCTGCATTCACTATATCTGATCCCCCCAGGACTCTGCATTCACTATATCTGGTCTCCCCAGGACTCTGCATTCACTATATCTGGTCTCCCCAGGACTCTGCATTCACTATATCTGATCTCCCCAGGACTCTGCATTCACTATATCTGATCTCCCCAGGACTCTGCATTCACTATATCTGATCTCCCCAGGACTCTGCATTCACTATATCTGCTCTCCCCAGGACTCTGCATTCACTATATCTGATCTCCCCAGGACTCTGCATTCACTATATCTGATCTCCCCAGGACTCTGCATTCACTATATCTGATCTCCCCAGGACTCTGCATTCACTATATCTGCTCTCCCCAGGACTCTGCACTCACTATATCTGGTCTCCACAGGACTCTGCATTCACTATATCTGATCTCCCCAGGACTCTGAATTCACTATATCTGATCTCCCCAGGACTCTGCATTCACTATATCTGCTCTCCCCAGGACTCTGCATTCACTATATCTGATCTCCCCAGGACTCTGCACTCACTATATCTTATCTCCCCAGGACTCTGCATTCACTATATCTTATCTCCCCAGGACTCTGCATTCACTATATCTGATCTCCCCAGGACTCTGCATTCACTATATCTGCTCTCCCCAGGACTCTGCATTCACTATATCTGATCTCCCCAGGACTCTGCATTCACTATATCTGATCTCCCCAGGACTCTGCACTCACTATATCTTATCTCCCCAGGACTCTGCAGTCACTATATCTGATCCCCCCAGGACTCTGCATTCACTATATCTGATCTCCCCAGGACTCTGCATTCACTATATCTGATCTCCCCCCCAGGACTCTGCATTCACTATATCTGCTCTCCCCAGGACTCTGCATTCACTATATCTGATCCCCCCAGGACTCTGCATTCACTATATCTGCTCCCCCCAGGACTCTGCGCTCACTATATCTGATATCCCCAGGACTCTGCATTCACTATATCTGATCTCCCCAGGACTCTGCATTCACTATATCTGATCTCCCCAGGACTCTGCATTCACTATATCTGATCTCCCCAGGACTCTGCATTCACTATATCTGATCTCCCCAGGACTCTGCATTCACTATATCTGCTCTCCCCAGGACTCTGCATTCACTATATCTGATCCCCCAGGACTCTGCATTCACTATATCTGCTCCCCCCAGGACTCTGCATTCACTATATCTGATCTCCCAGGACTCTGCATTCACTATATCTGATCTCCCCAGGACTCTGCATTCACTATATCTGATCTCCCCGGACTCTGCATTCACTATATCTGATCCCCCCAGGACTCTGCATTCACTATATCTGATCTCCCCAGGACTCTGCATTCACTATATCTGCTCTCCCCAGGACTCTGCATTCACTATATCTGATCCCCCCAGGACTCTGCATTCACTATATCTGCTCCCCCAGGACTCTGCATTCACTATATCTGATCCCCCCAGGACTCTGCACTCACTATATCTGATATCCCCAGGACTCTGCATTCACTATATCTGATCCCCCCAGGACTCTGCATTCACTATATCTGCTCCCCCCAGGACTCTGCACTCACTATATCTGATCTCCCCAGGACTCTGCATTCACTATATCTGCTCTCCCCAGGACTCTGCACTCACTATATCTGATCTCCCCAGGACTCTGCATTCACTATATCTGATCTCCCCAGGACTCTGCATTCACTATATCTGATCTCCCAGGACTCTGCATTCACTATATCTGATCTCCCCAGGACTCTGCATTCACTATATCTGATCTCCCCAGGACTCTGCATTCACTATATCTGACTCCCCAGGACTCTGCATTCACTATATCTGCTCTCCCCAGGACTCTGCATTCACTATATCTGATCTCCCCAGGACTCTGCATTCACTATATCTGATCTCCCCAGGACTCTGCATTCACTATATCTGATCTCCCCAGGACTCTGCATTCACTATATCTGATCCCCCCAGGACTCTGCATTCACTATATCTGATCTCCCCAGGACTCTGCATTCACTATATCTGATCTCCCCAGGACTCTGCATTCACTATATCTGACCTCCCCAGGACTCTGCATTCACTATATCTGATCTCCCCAGGACTCTGCATTCACTATATCTGATCTCCCCAGGACTCTGCATTCACTATATCTGATCTCCCCAGGACTCTGCATTCACTATATCTTACCTCCCCAGGACTCTGCATTCACTATATCTGATCTCCCCAGGACTCTGCATTCACTATATCTGATCTCCCCAGGACTCTGCATTCACTATATCTGATCTCCCCAGGACTCTGCATTCACTATATCTTACCTCCCCAGGACTCTGCATTCACTATATCTGATCTCCCCAGGACTCTGCATTCACTATATCTGATCTCCCCAGGACTCTGCATTCACTATATCTGACCTCCCCAGGACTCTGCATTCACTATATCTGCTCTCCCCAGGACTCTGCATTCACTATATCTGATCTCCCCAGGACTCTGCATTCACTATATCTGATCTCCCCAGGACTCTGCATTCACTATATCTGATCTCCCCAGGACTCTGCATTCACTATATCTGATATCCCCAGGACTCTGCATTCACTATATCTGATCTCCCCAGGACTCTGCATTCACTATATCTGATCTCCCCAGGACTCTGCATTCACTATATCTGATCTCCCCAGGACTCTGCATTCACTATATCTGATCTCCCCAGGACTCTGCATTCACTATATCTGATCTCCCCAGGACTCTGCATTCACTATATCTGATCTCCCCAGGACTCTGCATTCACTATATCTGATCTCCCCAGGACTCTGCATTCACTATATCTGCTCTCCCCAGGACTCTGCATTCACTATATCTGATCTCCCCAGGACTCTGCATTCACTATATCTGACTCCCCAGGACTCTGCATTCACTATATCTGATCTCCCCAGGACTCTGCATTCACTATATTTGCTCTCCCCAGGACTCTGCATTCACTATATCTGACCTCCCCAGGACTCTGCATTCACTATATCTGATCTCCCCAGGACTCTGCATTCACTATATCTGACCTCCCCAGGACTCTGCATTCACTATATCTGATCTCCCCAGGACTCTGCATTCACTATATCTGATCTCCCCAGGACTCTGCATTCACTATATCTGATCTCCCCAGGACTCTGCACTCACTATATCTGATCTCCCCAGGACTCTGCATTCACTATATCTGATCTCCCCCCAGGACTCTGCATTCACTATATCTGATCTCCCAGGACTCTGCATTCACTATATCTGATCTCCCCCAGGACTCTGCATTCACTATATCTGATCTCCCCAGGACTCTGCAGTCACTATATCTGATCTCCCCAGGACTCTGCATTCACTATATCTGATCTCCCCAGGACTCTGCATTCACTATATCTGATCCCCCCAGGACTCTGCATTCACTATATCTGGTCTCCCCAGGACTCTGCATTCACTATATCTGGTCTCCCCAGGACTCTGCAGTCACTATATCTGATCTCCCCAGGACTCTGCATTCACTATATATCTGATCTCCCCAGGACTCTGCATTCACTATATCTGATCTCCCCAGGACTCTGCATTCACTATATCTGCTCTCCCCAGGACTCTGCATTCACTATATCTGATCTCCCCAGGACTCTGCACTCACTATATCTGATCCCCCAGGACTCTGCATTCACTATATCTGATCTCCCCAGGACTCTGCATTCACTATATCTGATCTCCCCAGGACTCTGCATTCACTATATCTGATCTCCCCAGGACTCTGCATTCACTATATCTGCTCCCCCCAGGACTCTGCACTCACTATATCTGGTCTCCCCAGGACTCTGCATTCACTATATCTGATCTCCCCAGGACTCTGCATTCACTATATCTGATCTCCCCAGGACTCTGCATTCACTATATCTGATCTCCCCAGGACTCTGCATTCACTATATCTGATCTCCCCAGGACTCTGCATTCACTATATCTGATCTCCCCAGGACTCTGCATTCACTATATCTGCTCTCCCCAGGACTCTGCATTCACTATATCTGATCCCCCAGGACTCTGCATTCACTATATCTGCTCCCCCCAGGACTCTGCACTCACTATATCTGATATCCCCAGGACTCTGCACTCACTATATCTGATCTCCCCAGGACTCTGCATTCACTATATCTGATCTCCCCAGGACTCTGCATTCACTATATCTGATCTCCCCAGGACTCTGCATTCACTATATCTTATCTCCCCAGGACTCTGCAGTCACTATATCTGATCCCACCCAGGACTCTGCATTCACTATATCTCATCTCCCAGGACTCTGCATTCACTATATCTGATCTCCCCAGGACTCTGCATTCACTATATCTGCTCTCCCCAGGACTCTGCATTCACTATATCTGATCCCCCCAGGACTCTGCATTCACTATATCTGCTCCCCCCAGGACTCTGCGCTCACTATATCTGATCTCCCCAGGACTCTGCATTCACTATATCTGATCTCCCCAGGACTCTGCATTCACTATATCTGATCTCCCCAGGACTCTGCAGTCACTATATCTGATCTCCCCAGGACTCTGCAGTCACTATATCTGATCTCCCCAGGACTCTGCATTCACTATATCTGCTCTCCCCAGGACTCTGCATTCACTATATCTGATCTCCCCAGGACTCTGCATTCACTATATCTGATCCCCCCAGGACTCTGCGCTCACTATATCTGATATCCCCAGGACTCTGCATTCACTATATCTGATCTCCCAGGACTCTGCATTCACTATATCTGATCTCCCCGGGACTCTGCATTCACTATATCTGATATCCCCAGGACTCTGCATTCACTATATCTGATCTCCCCAGGACTCTGCATTCACTATATCTGATCTCCCCGGGACTCTGCATTCACTATATCTGATCCCCCCAGCACTCTGCATTCACTATATCTGATCTCCCCAGGACTCTGCATTCACTATATCTGCTCTCCCCAGGACTCTGCATTCATTATATCTGATCCCCCCAGGACTCTGCATTCACTATATCTGCTCCCCCCAGGACTCTGCATTCACTATATCTGATCTCCCCAGGACTCTGCATTCACTATATCTGATCCCCCAGGACTCTGCATTCACTATATCTGGTCTCCCCAGGACTCTGCATTCACTATATCTGCTCTCCTCAGGACTCTGCACTCACTATATCTGCTCTCCCCCCAGGACTCTGCATTCACTATATCTGATCCCCCCAGGACTCTGCATTCACTATATCTGCTCCCCCCAGGACTCTGCATTCACTATATCTGATATCCCCAGGACTCTGCATTCACTATATCTGATCTCCCCAGGACTCTGCATTCACTATATCTGATCTCCCCAGGACTCTGCATTCACTATATCTGATCTCCCCAGGACTCTGCACTCACTATATCTGATCTCCCCAGGACTCTGCATTCACTATATCTGATCTCCCCAGGACTCTGCATTCACTATATCTGATCTCCCCAGGACTCTGCATTCACTATATCTGATCTCCCCAGGACTCTGCATTCACTATATCTGATCTCCCCAGGACTCTGCAGTCACTATATCTGACCTCCCCAGGACTCTGCATTCACTATATCTGATCTCTCCCCAGGACTCTGCATTCACTATATCTGACTCCCCAGGACTCTGCATTCACTATATCTGACCTCCCCAGGACTCTGCATTCACTATATCTGATCTCCCCAGGACTCTGCATTCACTATATCTGACCTCCCCAGGACTCTGCATTCACTATATCTGACCTCCCCAGGACTCTGCATTCACTATATCTGATCTCCCCAGGACTCTGCATTCACTATATCTGACCTCCCCAGGACTCTGCATTCACTATATCTGATCTCCCCAGGACTCTGCATTCACTATATCTGGTCTCCCCAGGACTCTGCATTCACTATATCTGATCTCCCCAGGACTCTGCATTCACTATATCTGACTCCCCAGGACTCTGCATTCACTATATCTGATCTCCCCGGGACTCTGCATTCACTATATCTGATCCCCCCAGGACTCTGCATTCACTATATCTGCTCTCCCCAGAACTCTGCATTCACTATATCTGATCTCCCCAGGACTCTGCATTCACTATATCGGATCTCCCCAGGACTCTGCATTCACTATATCTGGTCTCCCCAGGACTCTGCATTCACTATATCTGGTCTCCCCAGGACTCTGCATTCACTATATCTGATCTCCCCAGGACTCTGCATTCACTATATCTGCTCTCCCCAGGACTCTGCATTCACTATATCTGACCTCCCCAGGACTCTGCATTCACTATATCTGATCTCCCCAGGACTCTGCATTCACTATATTTGCTCTCCCCAGGACTCTGCATTCACTATATCTGATCTCCCCAGGACTCTGCATTCACTATATCTGATCTCCCCAGGACTCTGCATTCACTATATCTGATCTCCCCAGGACTCTGCATTCACTATATCTGATCTCCCCAGGACTCTGCATTCACTATATCTGATCTCCCCAGGACTCTGCATTCACTATATCTGGTCTCCCCAGGACTCTGCATTCACTATATCTGATCTCCCCAGGACTCTGCATTCACTATATCTGATCTCCCCAGGACTCTGCATTCACTATATCTGCTCTCCCCAGGACTCTGCATTCACTATATCTGATCTCCCAGGACTCTGCATTCACTATATCTGATCTCCCCAGGACTCTGCATTCACTATATCTGATCTCCCCAGGACTCTGCACTCACTATATCTTATCTCCCCAGGACTCTGCAGTCACTATATCTGATCCCCCCAGGACTCTGCATTCACTATATCTCATCTCCCCAGGACTCTGCATTCACTATATCTGATCTCCCCAGGACTCTGCATTCACTATATCTGCTCTCCCCAGGACTCTGCATTCACTATATCTGATCCCCCCAGGACTCTGCATTCACTATATCTGCTCTCCCCAGGACTCTGCATTCACTATATCTGATATCCCCAGGACTCTGCATTCACTATATCTGATCTCCCCAGGACTCTGCATTCACTATATCTGATCTCCCCAGGACTCTGCAGTCACTATATCTGATCTCCCCAGGACTCTGCAGTCACTATATCTGATCTCCCCAGGACTCTGCATTCACTATATCTGCTCTCCCCAGGACTCTGCATTCACTATATCTGATCCCCCCAGGACTCTGCATTCACTATATCTGCTCCCCCCAGGACTCTGCATTCACTATATCTGATCCCCCCCAGGACTCTGCATTCACTATATCTGATCTCCCCAGGACTCTGCATTCACTATATCTGATCTCCCCCAGGACTCTGCATTCACTATATCTGATCTCCCCAGGACTCTGCATTCACTATATCTGATCTCCCCAGGACTCTGCATTCACTATATCTGCTCTCCCCCAGGACTCTGCATTCACTATATCTGATCCCCCCAGGACTCTGCATTCACTATATCTGATCTCCCCCCAGGACTCTGCATTCACTATATCTGCTCCCCCCAGGACTCTGCACTCACTATATCTGATCTCCCCAGGACTCTGCATTCACTATATCTGATCCCCCCAGGACTCTGCATTCACTATATCTGCTCCCCCCCAGGACTCTGCACTCACTATATCTGATATCCCCAGGACTCTGCATTCACTATATCTGCTCTCCTCAGGACTCTGCACTCACTATATCTGATCTCCCCAGGACTCTGCATTCACTATATCTGATCTCCCCAGGACTCTGCATTCACTATTTCTGACCTCCCCAGGACTCTGCATTCACTATATCTGCTCACCCCAGGACTCTGCATTCACTATATCTGATCTCCCCAGGACTCTGCATTCACTATATCTGATCTCCCCCAGGACTCTGCATTCACTATATCTGATCTCCCCAGGACTCTGCATTCACTATATCTGATCTCCCCAGGACTCTGCATTCACTATATCTGACTCCCCAGGACTCTGCATTCACTATATCTGATCTCCCCAGGACTCTGCATTCACTATATCTGATCTCCCCAGGACTCTGCATTCACTATATCTGACCTCCCCAGGACTCTGCATTCACTATATCTGACCTCCCCAGGACTCTGCATTCACTATATCTGACCTCCCCAGGACTCTGCATTCACTATATCTGACCCCCCAGGACTCTGCATTCACTATATCTGATCTCCCCAGGACTCTCTGCATTCACTATATCTGATCTCCCCAGGACTCTGCATTCACTATATCTGATCTCCCCAGGACTCTGCATTCACTATATCTTACCTCCCCAGGACTCTGCATTCACTATATCTGACCTCCCCAGGACTCTGCATTCACTATATCTGGACTCCCCAGGACTCTGCATTCACTATATCTGATCTCCCCAGGACTCTGCATTCACTATATCTGATCTCCCCAGGACTCTGCATTCACTATATCTGATCTCCCCAGGACTCTGCATTCACTATATCTGACCTCCCCAGGACTCTGCATTCACTATATCTGACCTCCCCAGGACTCTGCATTCACTATATCTGATCTCCCCAGGACTCTGCATTCACTATATCTGATATCCCCAGGACTCTGCATTCACTATATCTGGTCCCCCAGGACTCTGCATTCACTATATCTGGTCTCCCCAGGACTCTGCATTCACTATATCTGATCTCCCCAGGACTCTGCATTCACTATATCGGATCTCCCCAGGACTCTGCATTCACTATATCTGGTCTCCCCAGGACTCTGCATTCACTATATCTGATCTCCCCAGGACTCTGCATTCACTATATCTGATCTCCCCAGGACTCTGCATTCACTATATCTGATCTCCCCAGGACTCTGCATTCACTATATCTGGTCTCCCCAGGACTCTGCATTCACTATATCTGACCTCCCCAGGACTCTGCATTCACTATATCTGATCCCCCAGGACTCTGCATTCACTATATCTGACCTCCCCAGGACTCTGCATTCACTATATCTGATCTCCCCAGGACTCTGCATTCACTATATCTGACCTCCCCAGGACTCTGCATTCACTATATCTGATCTCCCCAGGACTCTGCATTCACTATATCTGATCTCCCCAGGACTCTGCATTCACTATATCTGATCTCCCCAGGACTCTGCATTCACTATATCTGATCTCCCCAGGACTCTGCATTCACTATATCTGATCTCCCCAGGACTCTGCATTCACTATATCTGACCTCCCCAGGACTCTGCATTCACTATATCTGACCTCCCCAGGACTCTGCATTCACTATATCTGACCTCCCCAGGACTCTGCATTCACTATATCTGATCTCCCCAGGACTCTGCATTCACTATATCTGACCTCCCCAGGACTCTGCATTCACTATATCTGATCCCCCCAGGACTCTGCATTCACTATATCTGATCTCCCCAGGACTCTGCATTCACTATATCTGGTCTCCCCAGGACTCTGCAGTCACTATATCTGATCTCCCCAGGACTCTGCATTCACTATATCTGATCTCCCCAGGACTCTGCATTCACTATATCTGACCTCCCCAGGACTCTGCATTCACTATATCTGCTCTCCCCCAGGACTCTGCATTCACTATATCTGATCTCCCCAGGACTCTGCACTCACTATATCTGATCCCCCCAGGACTCTGCATTCACTATATCTGATCTCCCCAGGACTCTGCATTCACTATATCTGATCTCCCCAGGACTCTGCATTCACTATATCTGATCTCCCCAGGACTCTGCATTCACTATATCTGATCTCCCCAGGACTCTGCATTCACTATATCTGGTCTCCCCAGGACTCTGCATTCACTATATCTGATCTCCCAGGACTCTGCATTCACTATATCTGATCTCCCCAGGACTCTGCATTCACTATATCTGATCTCCCCAGGACTCTGCATTCACTATATCTGATCTCCCCAGGACTCTGCATTCACTATATCTGATCTCCCCAGGACTCTGCATTCACTATATCTGATCTCCCCAGGACTCTGCATTCACTATATCTGATCCCCCCAGGACTCTGCATTCACTATATCTGCTCCCCCCAGGACTCTGCATTCACTATATCTGATCTCCCCAGGACTCTGCATTCACTATATCTGATCTCCCCAGGACTCTGCATTCACTATATCTGATCTCCCCAGGACTCTGCATTCACTATATCTGATCTCCCCAGGACTCTGCATTCACTATATCTTATCTCCCCAGGACTCTGCAGTCACTATATCTGATCCCCCAGGACTCTGCATTCACTATATCTCATCTCCCCAGGACTCTGCATTCACTATATCTGATCTCCCCAGGACTCTGCATTCACTATATCTGCTCTCCCCAGGACTCTGCATTCACTATATCTGATCCCCCCAGGACTCTGCATTCACTATATCTGCTCCCCCCAGGACTCTGCGCTCACTATATCTGATATCCCCAGGACTCTGCATTCACTATATCTGATCTCCCCAGGACTCTGCATTCACTATATCTGATCTCCCCAGGACTCTGCAGTCACTATATCTGATCTCCCCAGGACTCTGCAGTCACTATATCTGATCTCCCCAGGACTCTGCATTCACTATATCTGCTCTCCCCAGGACTCTGCATTCACTATATCTGATCCCCCCAGGACTCTGCATTCACTATATCTGCTCCCCCCAGGACTCTGCGCTCACTATATCTGATATCCCCAGGACTCTGCATTCACTATATCTGATCTCCCCAGGACTCTGCATTCACTATATCTGATCTCCCCCCCCCCCCCGGACTCTGCATTCACTATATCTGATATCCCCAGGACTCTGCATTCACTATATCTGATCTCCCCAGGACTCTGCATTCACTATATCTGATCTCCCCGGACTCTGCATTCACTATATCTGATCCCCCCAGCACTCTGCATTCACTATATCTGATCTCCCCAGGACTCTGCATTCACTATATCTGCTCTCCCCCAGGACTCTGCATTCACTATATCTGCTCTCCCCAGGACTCTGCATTCATTATATCTGATCCCCCCAGGACTCTGCATTCACTATATCTGCTCCCCCCAGGACTCTGCACTCACTATATCTGATCTCCCCAGGACTCTGCATTCACTATATCTGATCCCCCCAGGACTCTGCATTCACTATATCTGATCTCCCCAGGACTCTGCATTCACTATATCTGCTCTCCCCAGGACTCTGCACTCACTATATCTGCTCCCCCCAGGACTCTGCATTCACTATATCTGATCCCACCCAGGACTCTGCATTCACTATATCTGCTCCCCCCAGGACTCTGCACTCACTATATCTGATATCCCCAGGACTCTGCATTCACTATATCTGATCTCCCCAGGACTCTGCATTCACTATATCTGATCTCCCCAGGACTCTGCATTCACTATATCTGGTCTCCCCAGGACTCTGCACTCACTATATCTGATCTCCCCAGGACTCTGCATTCACTATATCTGATCTCCCCAGGACTCTGCATTCACTATATCTGACCTCCCCAGGACTCTGCATTCACTATATCTGACCTCCCCAGGACTCTGCATTCACTATATCTGATCTCCCCAGGACTCTGCAGTCACTATATCTGACCTCCCCAGGACTCTGCATTCACTATATCTGCTCTCCCCAGGACTCTGCATTCACTATATCTGACCTCCCCAGGACTCTGCATTCACTATATCTGACCTCCCCAGGACTCTGCATTCACTATATCTGATCTCCCCAGGACTCTGCATTCACTATATCTGACCTCCCCAGGACTCTGCATTCACTATATCTGACCTCCCCAGGACTCTGCATTCACTATATCTGCTCTCCCCAGGACTCTGCATTCACTATATCTGACCTCCCCAGGACTCTGCATTCACTATATCTGACCTCCCCAGGACTCTGCATTCACTATATCTGGTCTCCCCAGGACTCTGCATTCACTATATCTGATATCCCCAGGACTCTGCATTCACTATATCTGACCTCCCCAGGACTCTGCATTCACTATATCTGATCTCCCCGGGACTCTGCATTCACTATATCTGATCCCCCCAGGACTCTGCATTCACTATATCTGCTCTCCCCAGAACTCTGCATTCACTATATCTGATCTCCCCAGGACTCTGCATTCACTATATCGGATCTCCCCAGGACTCTGCATTCACTATATCTGGTCTCCCCAGGACTCTGCATTCACTATATCTGGTCTCCCCAGGACTCTGCATTCACTATATCTGATCTCCCCAGGACTCTGCATTCACTATATATCTGATCTCCCCAGGACTCTGCATTCACTATATCTGACCTCCCCAGGACTCTGCATTCACTATATCTGATCTCCCCAGGACTCTGCATTCACTATATTTGCTCTCCCCAGGACTCTGCATTCACTATATCTGACCTCCCCAGGACTCTGCATTCACTATATCTGATCTCCCCAGGACTCTGCATTCACTATATCTGATATCCCCAGGACTCTGCATTCACTATATCTGACCTCCCCAGGACTCTGCATTCACTATATCTGATCTCCCCAGGACTCTGCATTCACTATATCTGACCTCCCCAGGACTCTGCATTCACTATATCTGATCTCCCCAGGACTCTGCATTCACTATATCTGATCTCCCCAGGACTCTGCATTCACTATATCTGGTCTCCCCAGGACTCTGCACTCACTATATCTGATCTCCCCAGGACTCTGCATTCACTATATCTGCTCTCCCCAGGACTCTGCATTCACTATATCTGCTCTCCCCCCAGGACTCTGCATTCACTATATCTGATCTCCCCAGGACTCTGCATTCACTATATCTGATCTCCCCAGGACTCTGCATTCACTATATCTGACCTCCCCAGGACTCTGCATTCACTATATCTGATCTCCCCAGGACTCTGCATTCACTATATCTGCTCTCCCCAGGACTCTGCATTCACTATATCTGACCTCCCCAGGACTCTGCATTCACTATATCTGATCTCCCCAGGACTCTGCATTCACTATATCTGCTCTCCCCAGGACTCTGCATTCACTATATCTGACCTCCCCAGGACTCTGCATTCACTATATCTGATCTCCCCAGGACTCTGCATTCACTATATCTGACCTCCCCAGGACTCTGCATTCACTATATCTGATCTCCCCAGGACTCTGCATTCACTATATCTGATCTCCCCAGGACTCTGCATTCACTATATCTGATCTCCCCAGGACTCTGCATTCACTATATCTGATCTCCCCAGGACTCTGCATTCACTATATCTGCTCTCCCCAGGACTCTGCATTCACTATATCTGCTCTCCCCAGGACTCTGCATTCACTATATCTGATCTCCCCAGGACTCTGCATTCACTATATCTGATCTCCCCAGGACTCTGCATTCACTATATCTGATCTCTCACAGTACACAGAACATGGAAATACAATTATTTTAGTAAATATAAACTGCTAAATACCTTTTCTCCTCAGTATGTAGCAGTCTTGTGACTTCTATCAGTGTCCAGCCAAACACTGGGTCATCATCATGTAGGGGGAGATTTCTGACTGTCTTATGAGATTGCAGGACCCCTGACCCTCTGTCTGGACAGTGCTGATTGGCCCTGTGCTGATCACATGCACCCTCCCAAGAAAATACCTCTCTAGCAATCCACACCAAACTGAGCATGTGCAGCCTGACTCCATAGACTCTGTGTTATCAGGAAATGATGGAAACAGTCCGATGGGAGCTTTTCATCGGATTTTCCGACCGTGTGTACGCCCAACGGTCTTTTTCTGTCGGAATTTCCGACGGACTTTGGATTGAGAACCTGTTCTTCATTTTTCCGATGGAAAACCTTTCTATCGGATTTTCCGATCGTGTGTATGCAATTCCGACACGCAAAATTCCGACGCATGCTCGGAAACAATAAACTTCCCTTTTATAGTGCTGTCGAACGTGTTGTATGTCGCGGTGTTATTGACCGTCGGAATTTGGTGTGATCGTGTGTAGGCAACACAGCTTGAGCGAAATTCCCTCGGAATTCCGACGGGAAAACCATCAGAGCTTTTTCCGACCGAGAATTCCGACCGTGTGTAGGTTCCACAGTGTGTATAACCCGCGTGCTTTACTGCATATACACACAGATTTTACTGTCGTGGGTTTTATTAACACTTTAAATATCTCATTGAAATAGTTTTGTTTTATCTGTTGGAAAAGTAAAAAGAAAAAAAAAAAAACCTGTTGATCCCGCCAGAAATCCGGTCAGATGATAACTTCCTGTGCCGACTGCTATAAGATGCATTGTCCCCAGCGATCGCTAATAAGAATTACTAAATAAGAAAAATGATAATATAATCATAATGATTACTAAAAAATAATAATCATGATAATAAAATAAATGTTGAAAGTTAATATTGTTATTATATGATTGGCTCCCAAATAGTGAAAACAAATAAGTGAAAGAAAAAATAATTCCTGTTGATAACTTCCTGTGCCGACTGTTATAAGATACATTGTCCCCAGCGATCTCTGTGGACTACAGAACACTCCCCAACTATACTATTATTATTATTATTATTATTATTATTATTATTATTATTATTATATTAATAATAATTATAAAAATAATAATAATAACTAAAAAATAATATAAAAATAATAGATACTTAATAATTATTACTAAATACTAATGAATAATAATCATGATAATATTAATAAAATCAATGTTGATAGTTAATAAATATTGTTATTATAGAATTGGCTCCCTTTACAGTTAAATAGTGAAAAACAAAATTCCTGTGCTGACTGTTATAAGATACATTGTCCCCAGCGATCCCTGTGGACTACAGAACACTCCCCAACTATACTATTATTATTATTATTATTATTATTATTATTATTATTATTATTATTATTATTATTAATAATAATAATAATAATAAATAACTAAAAAATAATAATATAAAAATAATAGTTACTTAATAATAATTATTAGTAAATACTAATGAATAATAATCATGATAATATTAATAAAATAAATGTTGAAAGTTAATATTGTTATTATAGGATTGGCTCCCAAATAGTGAAAACAAATAAGTGAAATAAAAAAATCCTGTTGATAACTTCCTGTGCCGACTGCTATAAGATACATTGTCCCCAGCGATCTCTGTGGACTACAGAACACTCCCCAACTATACTATTATTATTATTATTATTATTAATAATAAAAATAATAATAATAATAAATAACTAAAAAATAATAATATAAAAATAATAGTTACTTAATAATTATTAGTAAATACTAATGAATAATAATCATGATAATATTAATAAAATCAATGTTGATAGTTAATAAATATTGTTATTATAGGATTGGCTCCCTTTACAGTTAAATAGTGGAAAAAAAAATCCTGTGCTGACTGCTATAAGATACATTGTTCCCAGTGATCTCTATGGACTACAGAACAATTCCCAACTATATTATTATTATTTGTATTATTAATAATAATAATAATAATAATAACTAAAAAAATAATAATAATTATTACTAAATACTGATGAATAATAATCATGATAATAAAATAAATGTTGAAAGTTAATATTGTTATTATATGATTGGCTCCCGAATAGTGAAAACAAATAAGTGAAAAAAAATAATCCTGTTGATAACTTCCTGTGCCGACTGTTATAAGATTCATTGTCCCCAGCGATCTCTGTGGACTACAGAACACTCCCCAGCTATACTATTATTATTATTATTATTAATAATAATAATTACTAAATAATAATATAATAATAATTATTACTAAATACTGATGAATAATAATCATAATATTAAAAAAAAAATGTCACAAATTAATATTGTTATTATATGATTGGCTCCCTTTACAGACAGTTAAATAGTGAAAAAAAAAAAATCCTGTTAATAATTTCCTGTACTCACTGCTATAAGATATATTGTTCCCAGTGATCTCTGTGGACTACAGAACACTCCCCAACTATACTATTAATATTAATAATAATTAATAATAATAATTACTAAAAAATAATAATAATTATTACTAAATACTAATGAATAATAATCATGATACTATTAATAAAATGTTGATAGTTAATATTGTTATTATATGATTGGCTCCCTTTACAGTTAAATAGTGAAAAAAAATCCCTGTTGATCCCGCCAGAAATCCAGTATGTTAATAACTTCCTGTGCTGACTGTTATAAGATACATTATTCCCAGTGATCTCTGTGGACTACAGAACACTCCCCAACTATATTATTATTATTATTTTTTATTATTAATTTTTTAATAATAATAATTACTAAAAAGTAATTGTTGTTTATTATATGATTTTGTCTCCGTTTTCGTTTTGTTAAATTTCCCATTAAAGATGATTGTTGTATCTGTTGGACAAGTGGGGGGAAAAAATCCCTCTTGATCCCGCCAGAAATCCAGTCATCTGATAACTTCCTGTGCTCACTGTTATGAGTTACATTGTCCTCAGCAATCTATTTGGACTACAGAACACCCCCCCACCTACATTATGGACTATGGGAGGGGTTCTGTAGTCTCTCTTGTTCTGATGCAGTGAATTGGTGTCCCCCCCCCCCCCCCAGTGGCAGGATCACTAGATGAGTAATCTAGTGGGAAATCAAATCTGAGTTGTATGGGGGGGGGGTTGGGGGGAATTTGGCGTCACATTTCCATATTATAACGCGGTGGGCGGAGTCCTCCTTTTTCTTAGGTAGGTTCTCTTTACTGATTGGCAGGATTGTTCCTGTCCCCGGATGGGACCCCCGGGGGCCCCTCAGGGCTCCATTCCCACCCCATAACCTCACATCTGTCTTCACTCATCTCCTGTTTATTTCTCTTGTTTTTGTTCCGAGAACAATAAAAAAAAGTTTAAACTTCTTTCCAAATTTCTGGACAATGTGACCCCCCCTCCCCCCCCCAGCATAGATCTGATCATTGTCCTGCCAATCTGTGTCCATCCGGGGGGCACCGACATCCTTTGGGGGGTACAAGGCCTCACCCCCCCCCTAAACCTTCACTGTCTGTACTTTAACCCCTCCCCCCCCCCACAGGGGGGTGGAATGTGGTAATAAGGTGTGAATGGGACACAAGGAGCCATTAATGGGGTGTAAAAGTAACACAATGGAGGGGGGGGGGGTCATATTACAAAAACAGCTGTTATAGGGCCCAATGGCCACACAATCCACCAATACAGCCAAACATGGAGGGGGAGGGGAGGGAGCGATGCTCTGCAGATCTCCATAGAGGTCAGTGATGGAATAATCTGCAGAATATATTGATATGGATCTGTCAGGAGGGGGAGGGGAGGGAGCGATGTTCTGCAGATCTCTATAGAGGTCAGTGATGAGATAATCTGCAGAATATATTGATATGGATGTGCCAGGAGGGGGAGGGGAGGGAGCGATGTTCTGCAGATCTCTATAGAGGTCAGTGATGAGATAATCTGCAGAATATATCAATATGGATCTGTCAGGAGGGGGAGGGGAGGGAGCGATGTTCTGCAGATCTCTAGAGAGGTCAGTGATGGATAATCTGCAGAATATATTGATATGGATGTGTCAGGAGGGGGAGGGGAGGGAGCGATGATCTGCAGGTCTGTAGAGAGGTCAGTGATGAGATAATCTGCAGAATATATCAATATGGATGTGTCAGGAGGGGGAGGGGAGGGAGCGATGTTCTGCAGATCTGTAGAGAGGTCAGTTATGGAATAATCTGCAGAATATATCAATATGGATGTGTCAGGAGGGGGAGGGGAGGGAGCGATGTTCTGCAGATCTCTAGAGAGGTCAGTTATGGAATAATCTGCAGAATATATCAATATGGATGTGTCAGGAGGGGGAGGGGGAGGGAGCGATGTTCTGCAGATCTCTAGAGGGGTCAGTGATGGAATAATCTGCAGAATATATCAATATGGATGTGTCAGGAGGGGGAGGGGAGGGAGCGATGTTCTGCAGATCTCTAGGGAGGTCAGTGATGAGATAATCTGCAGAATATATTGATATGGATGTGTCCGGAGGGGGAGGGGGAGGGAGCGATGCTCTGCAGATCTCTAGGGAGGTCAGTGATGAGATAATCTGCAGAATATATTGATATGGATGTGTCCGGAGGGTGAAGGGGGAGGGAGCGATGCTCTGCAGATCTGTAGAGAGGTCAGTGATGAGATAATCTGCAGAATATATTGATATGGATGTGTCAGGAGGGGGAGGGGAGGGAGCGATGCTCTGCAGATCTCTAGAGAGGTCAGTGATGAGATAATCTGCAGAATATATCAATATGGATGTGTCAGGAGGGGGAGGGGGAGGGAGCGATGCTCTGTGGAGGGGTGAGCGGTGGAATAGTCTGCTGGGTGTAGAGGGAGTCTCTAGGACCCAGTAGGAGAGTCAGTTTGCAGTCTGTAGATTTCTCCCCTTGTGAGAGCCTCAGACAGACAGAGAGCAGAGAGAGTGCCGGACAGACAGACGGAGAGACAGCCGGGACCCCCAACACTCTACATAGAGGTGAGAGAGCCCCCCTCCCCCATCACCCCACTAATAAAGGGGGGTCATCTCTGGGGGGGAGTGATCTCTGCGGGGGGGGGGGAGTGATATTGGGGGGGGGGGGTTCTATGTCTTGGGGGTTATCTCTGGGGGGTGGGGGTGATATTGGGGGGGGGGGGGTGATCTCTGCGGGGGTGGGGGGGGGTGATCTCTGCGGGGGTGGGGGGGGTGATATTGGGGGGGAGGGGTGATCATGTGTGAACGGATTTTCCTTTGAAAGAAGCTGAAACTTTTGTCCAGAACTTTTTAGGAAACTTTTGCAGACAATGAGAAATTCTGATCGCTGCCCGTAAGCCCCACCCCCAGCCCAACGCGGAGTGCCCCTTTAAATATTCAGCAAGCGCCCATTGAAGGAGAGATATCATTTTTTATTTTTTTTTGGCCTTTTTTTATTTCATTTTTACATTTTTTTTTTTTCCTTTTTTTCGATTCTAATTAAAATTTTTAAGCAATTCTCCGGACAGTTGCGCCTCCGGAATCCCCCGGTGTGAAGTCATTTGTCTCATCTTCAGATGGTTTCTGTGGTTAAAATGCGAATGTTGAGCGCCGTCCCGCGACAGGACCCTCGGTGGTGCGCTGTGGCCGTCCTCCATGTTTGCTCTGCTCTGCTCCTGCATAAGGGGACCCGGGATCAGAACTTTCCCCTTTTTACCAGTTTGAGGAATGCGGAATCTTCTTCCAGGTTTTATATCGATCAAAAGGCGCCGATATCCGGCAACGCGCAACCGCCGCTTCTCCAATATATCCAAGCCGATCGTTTTCCTCCTCCCATAAATGATACATTTCTATACATTATGTTCTCCCATTATATTTACATCGCCATCGACCAGCGCTCAGCGCCGCACTTCCACCGCACCCTCGGGGTGAAGGATATTTTGGGGGCAGCTATTAAACCTGCGCAGGCTGAAAACGGGGCGATCGCTGCACCACTTCCACCATTGTACACATTCCGTATACTGCCCACCATCTGTATACTGCCCACCATCTGTATACTGCCCACCATCTGTATACTGCCCACCCTCTGTATACTGCCCACCCTCTGTATACTGCCCACCATCCGTATACTGCCCACCATCTGTATACGGCCCACCATCTGTATACTGCCCACCATCTGTATACTGCCCACCATCCGTATACTGCCCACCATCCGTATACTGCCCACCCTCTGTATACTGCCCACCATCTGTATACTGCCCACCTTCTGTATACTGCCCACCATCTGTATACTGCCCACCATCCGTATACTGCCCACCATTGTACACATTCCGTATACTGCCCACCATCAGTATACTGCCCACTATCTGTATACTGCCCACTATCTGTATACTGCCCACTATCTGTATACTGCCCACCATCAGTATACTGCCCACCATCTGTATACTGCCCACCATTGTACACGTTCCCTATAATGCCCACGATCGTATGCTCCAATAGAACGCCCACCATTGTACACGTTCCGTATGATGCCCATGATTGTATGCTTCCATATAACACCTACCATTATACCTGTTCTGTATGATGCCCACCATTGAACACGTTCCATGTATCGCCCACCATTATACCTGTTCCGTATGATGCCCACCATTGTATGCTTTCCGTATGATGCCCACCATTATACGCGTTCAATATGATGCCCACCATTGTATGCTTCCATATAACACCTACCATTGTACGTGTTTCGTATAACGCCCACCATTGAACACTTTCCATGTATCGCCCACCATTATACCTGTTCCGTATGATGCCCACCATTGTACGCTTTCCGTATGATGCCCACCATTGTACGCTTTCCGTATGATGCCCACCACTATACGCGTTCCATATGATGCCCACCATTGTACGCTTTCCGTATGATGCCCACCATTATACGTGTTCCATATGATGCCCACCGTTGTACGCTTTCCGTATGATGCCCACCATTATACGTGTTCCATATGATGCCCACCGTTGTACGCTTTCCGTATGATGCCTACCATTGTACATGTTCTATATGATGCCCACCATTATACATGTTCCATATGATGCCCACCATTGTACATGTTCCATATGATGCCCACCATTGTACGCTTTCCGTATGATGCCCACCATTGTACATGTTCCATATGATGCCCACCATTATACCTGTTCCGTATGATGCCCACCATTGTACATGTTCCATATGATGCCCACCATTGTACGCTTTCCATATGATGCCCACCATTGTACGCTTTCCGTATGATGCCCACCATTATACCTGTTCCATATAACGCCCACCATTGTACACTTTCCATATGATGCCCACCATTGTACGCTTTCCGTATGATGCCCACCATTGTACGCATTCCTTATGATGCCCATGATTGTATGCTTCCATATAACGCCCACCATTGTACGCGTTCCGTATATCGCCCACCATTATACGCGTTCCATATATCGCCCACCATTATACGCGTTCCATATATCGCCCAGCCGCGTGACTTCGCGCTCCATTCACATCTGAGTGTTCCGTGAACCCGGGAATAACGCACGGCGCACTTGTGGTGCCATTCATTATTAATGGCACCTGAAACACGCGTTCAAATTTGCAACTAATGTGCGAATTCAGCGCCCAAAAAAGGCACACGTTCTTCTTTGGCGCGTTTATTGTGCGGAGGGCGGTCCATTGAAATGAATGGGGGGCTGCCCTATGTGTGTGTAGCGCAAAAAAACACGCCAAAAATAATGCGCCATTCACGAAACGCTCAGACGTGAACGGCGCCAATTCTTCGCGGCTCGAAAATGGAAAAATTGTGACATTGTTTAGAAGGAAAAGCGCTTTGTATGGTTGTGCGCGGTGAATGTCCCCCGCAGTGTGGGGGAGGGTCATGGAAACCCCCTGGACACATTTTATATACATCCTAATATTGGGGGGGTCACCGGACTGGTGGAGCCCCCCATAGGTGCCTCCCGGTCCCCGGCTGTGATTGGAGGGTCTGTCTGGTCATGTCTTTGTCGCCGTGTCTTCCAGCGGGGGGGGGAGCGCGGTGGGGAGACGAGGGGGAGGGGCTGGGAGTGGTCCCTGGAGGGGGGGGGGGGGCCATGATGAATCCCAGATGTTTCCATACTGTACGAGGAGAACAAAGAAATTCTTTATTTCATAGGATGATGGCGATCACAGCTGTGCGTCACGCGTTCCGCCGCGGGGGCCGCCCCTTCAGCACCTCCACTATTTACCTGACAATCGCTGAGCCACAGAGCTGACAATCGCTGAGCCCCGAGACCACAGGTGTCCGTCCGCCTTTGTTAGACCAAACAGCTGGACAAACCATCGTCCTCCATCATCTCCGGATCCCTCTGGGTGCAGAAACCTTCGACTTGTCCCCCATGGTTCCTTGTATCCCGTCCCGCTTCCCTCTGCGGCTTCTCACCAAGGTCTTCTCCTTGTAATCCCACCCCGGAGTCTTTACAACCAATGGGGGGTCACAATGTGATATCTGTGAATGAGGCCCTTCATTTGATCAGGTCGCCCCCTTCTTCCTCCGGGTCCATCATGAACCCCAATGTCTGGGGTGTCCCCAAAGTGTCCCAACGGGCCAATCCAGAACCTTCACTTATGTCTGCTGCAAACACCGAAGGGTGGCCCCGGCCATAAGTTTGGGGTCATGGTGGAGCTCCAGATGTGCGCCATGCTTGGTTTTCCTACAATCTTATCTGATGGTGCGCGGCATTCATCTCACCAGCAGTCCATAGCTGGGTACAGCAAAGATCCATCACCATGCTTCACAGTAGGGATGGGGAACCACCATGCTTCACAGTATGGATGGGGGAACCACCATGCTTCACAGTATGGATGGGGGAACCACCATGCTTCACAGTAGAGATGGGGGACCACCATGCTTCATAGTAGGGATGGGAAACCACCATGCTTCACAGTATGGATGGGGGAACCACCATGCTTCACAGTATGGATGGGGGAACCACCATGCTTCACAGTAGAGATGGGGGACCACCATGCTTCACAATAGAGATGGGGGACCACCATGCTTCATAGTAGGGATGGGAAACCACCATGCTTCACAGTAGGGATGGGGGACCACCATGCTTCACAGTAGAGATGGGGGACCACCATGCTTCACAGTAGGGATGGGGGACCACCATGCTTCACAGTAGGGATGGGGGACCACCATGCTTCACAGTAGAGATGGGGGACCACCATGCTTCACAGTAGAGATGGGGGACCACCATGCTTCACAGTAGAGATGGGGGACCACCATGCTTCACAGTAGAGTACATCATGAACCCCAATGTCTGTCCCAACGGGCCAATCCAGAACCTTCACTTATGTCTGCTGCAAACACCGAAGGGTGGCCCCGGCCATAAGTTTGGGGTCATGGTGGAGCTCCAGGTGTGCGCCATGCTTGGTTTTCCTACAATCTTATCTGATGGTGCGCGGCATTCATCTCACCAGCAGTCCATAGCTGGGTACAGCAAAGATCCATCACCATGCTTCACAGTATGGATGGGGGAACCACCATGCTTCACAGTATGGATGGGGGAACCACCATGCTTCACAGTAGAGATGGGGGACCACCATGCTTCACAATAGAGATGGGGGACCACCATGCTTCATAGTAGGGATGGGAAACCACCATGCTTCACAGTAGGGATGGGGGACCACCATGCTTCACAGTAGAGATGGGGGACCACCATGCTTCACAGTAGGGATGGGGGACCACCATGCTTCACAGTAGAGATGGGGGACCACCATGCTTCACAGTAGGGATGGGGAACCACCATGCTTCACAGTAGAGATGGGGGACCACCATGCTTCACAGTAGAGATGGGGGACCACCATGCTTCACAGTAGAGATGGGGGACCGCCATGCTTCACAGTAGAGATGGGGGACCGCCATACTTCAGAGTAGGGATGGTGAACCACCATTCTTCACAGTAGAGATGGGGAACAACCATGCTTCACAGTACAGATGGGGAACCACCATGCTTCACAGTAGAGATGGGGGACCACCATGCTTCACAGTAGAGATGGGGGACCACCATGCTTCACAGTAGAGATGGAGGACCACCATGCTTCACAGTAGAGATGGGGGACCACCATGCTTCACAGTAGAGATGGAGGACCAACATGCTTCACAGTAGGAATGGGGAACCACCATGCTTCACAGTAGGGATGGGGAACCACCATGCTTCATAATAGGTATAGGGAACCACTGTGCTTCACAGTATGGATGGGGAACCACCATGCTTCACAGTATGGACGGGGAACCACCGTGCTTCACAGTAGGAATGGGGAACCACCATGCTTCACAGTATGGATGGGGAACCACCATGCTTCACAGTAGGGATGGGGAACCACCATACTTCACAGTATCGATGGGGAACCACCATGCTTCACAGTATGGATGGGGAACCACCATGCTTCACAGTATGGATGGGGAACCACCATGGTTCACAGTAGGGATGGGGAACCACCATGCTTCACAGTAGGGGTGGTGTATTTTCCTTGCAGGTCTTGTTGAATCACCTCCAAACATCGGGAGGTTAAACCATCAGCACCACTACATTAACATCAGGCAGATTGACACATTTTTATTAATGACAACAAATAAACGATATACAATGTGCGTTCCTGTAGAATGTGACGCACCCCAGAAACAAGACCACCCCTATCAGCGTTTTCTCAGGAGAGTCCCGATAATGTGTGACCGATCACGGGACAGACTGCAGAGATTTTGTGGGGGTGTAGAATAAGCGCATTTGTTGCGGCGAGCCGTAGGCGATTGGCTCAGGACTCCTTATAAACTCCGCCCACTACGATATAATCATTTGTCACAATTTGACACATATTTGTGACAATCTTTGCGGATCGTTTCCCGGTCGCGGTTTCTGGCTTTGCGTCGCGGATAGTTTATGGGATCGCAGTGTTCAACGGTTCTGACCGAAAGATTCGGTTTTGGTCTCGTCTCTTCGAATTCATTTTCTGCCAAAGATTTGTGCCGTTTGGTGTGGCGTTCGTGGCGGTCCGGATTCCACCCGGGGGGTGTGGACTTATCATCCTGCAGTACAGCCCCCCCCCCATCCCCCCCTCCCCCCAGAAGACATGATCACCCAATAGGACCCCACCATGACCGGGGTCACCTCATGTATGGCCGCCATCAGACATGAGGACACAGTGAAACGATCCATTCAATCTCCATCCAAGCTGCCCATTGTACTACATAGTTGCTGGTAGATCTACAGAGGATTGTACAATCAGATTGTATAGTGTGTGGTCACCACCTCCATTCACTGCGAAGCTGTTGGTGAATCTTAATCTGGCTATACGTGTTCCAGTCTATACAATCTCCTTCAGATTTATAAAAATCGATGCAATACGAGGACGCGGCTAAACGATGTATTTAATTTGTATCTTATGAATTGTATCGATTGTATTCTATGATCGGATTGCGGCACACACACTGCAATGACAACGGCGACCCCCTCCCCCCCCTCCATCTCTTCGAGATAATTGAACGATTCCCACACACCAGATTCGGTATTGATTGGGTTGGAAGAAGTGTGGGCGCCATATGGGGGGCGGAGTCTGGGTTCTAGGCGTCCAATGGTCTGCGGACAGAGATGGCGCTTCTGACGCACAGCCTGGCGCTCGTGTTGAGCGCCGCCCCGCGTTTTCTGTGTGATTGTAAACGAACGATTGGCGGCTCCGGTTGTCACATGACCCGACGCTGTTTTTACAGCTGGTCCCCCCACCGAGCGCCGCCATGATGTCATCATTTCCATTTCACCTCCCCCCTTTCCAGCTCCTCCGTGAAACGAGACGAGACGCAAAATTTACGTCAGTGAAAGACGCGAACAACCGTAAAAATGTCCGCCGCTCCTCCCGAATCATCTGTGCGATCGATTCAACTTTTTATTGTATTCGGATTTAATTGGAACAGCGATCTGAAGCCGGAATGGGCCATGTGAGGAGGCGGGAGGCACGGCGGGGGCTCAGTGTGTGAGGAGGAGGAATGTGGTGGGGGATGGGGGGGCCACCCATGGTTTGGGGGGCCCCTCAGGGCGTCTGTAATCAGATGCCGGCGCTCTGAGGGGGTCTTGTCTGAACTTGCAGAATTCCGGGAATTGGCCGCCCTCCAGCCGTCTGATCCGCCCGCAGGATCCTCGGTGTTATGTCTGCGGCCGCCAATTAGAGCGTCAGCTCCTCTGTACACACGGAATACTCCAGAGCAGGGATGGAGGATACATGTCATGTGATGTGCACCCCCTCCCCCTCCGAGGGTGACCCCACTCTTCAGAGACCGCACCCCCCCTCCTCCGAGGGTGACCCCACTCTTCACACACCCCCCCTCTTCCCCACAGAGCCAACCCCACCCCCCCACACCCCCCCAGTACCTACCTCCCCCTCCGAGGGTGACCCCACTCTTCAGAGACCGCACCCCCCCTCCTCCGAGGGTGACCCCACTCTTCAGAGACCGCACCCCCCCTCCGAGGGTGACCCCACTCTTCACAGACCGCACCCCCCCTCCGAGGGTGACCCCACTCTTCACAGACCGCACCCCCCCTCCGAGGGTGACCCCACTCTTCACAGACCGCACCCCCCCTCCGACCCCCCCCCTCCGAGGGTGACCCCACTCTTCACAGACCGCACCCCCCCCCCCTCCGAGGGTGACCCCACTCTTCACAGACCGCACCCCCCCCTCCGAGGGTGACCCCACTCTTCACAGACCGCTCCCCCCCCGAGGGTGACCCCACTCTTCACAGACCGCACCTCCCCTCCGAGGGTGACCCCACTCTTCACAGACCGCACCCCCCCTCCGAGGGTGACCCCACTCTTCACAGACCGCACCCCCCCCCCCCCCCCCCCCCCCCCCCCCCCTCCGAGGGTGACCCCACTCTTCACAGACCGCACCCCCCCTCCGAGGGTGACCCCACTCTTCACAGACTGCACCTCCCCCTCCGAGGGTGACCCCACTCTTCACAGACCGCACCCCCCCTCCGAGGGTGACCCCACTCTTCACAGACCGCACCTCCCCCTCCGAGGGTGACCCCACTCTTCACAGACCGCACCTCCCCCTCCGAGGGTGACCCCACTCTTCACAGACCGCACCTCCCCCTCCGAGGGTGACCCCACTCTTCACAGACCGCCCCCCCCCCGAGGGTGACCCCACTCTTCACAGACCACACCTCCCCCTCCGTGGGTGACCCCACTCTTCACAGACCGTACCTCCCCCTCCGAGGGTGACCCCACTCTTCACAGACCGCACCCCCCCCTCCGAGGGTGACCCCACTCTTCACAGACCCCCCCTCCGAGGGTGACCCCACTCTTCACAGACCGCACCCCCCTCCGAGGGTGACCCCACTCTTCACAGACCCCCCCTCCGAGGGTGACCCCACTCTTCACAGACAGCACCCCCCCTCCTCCGAGGGTGACCCCACTCTTCACAGACCGCACCTCCCTCTGAGGGTGACCCCACTCTTCACAGACCACACCCCCCCCCCTCCGAGGGTGACCCCACTCTTTACAAACCGCACCCCCCTCTGAGGGTGACCCCACACTTCACAGAGAGCACCCCCCTCCTCCGAGGGTGACCCCACACTTAACAGAGAGCACCCCCCTCCTCCGAGGGTGACCCCACTCTTCACAGACCACACTCCTCCCTCCGAGGGTGACCCCACTCTTCACAGACCACACCCCCCTCCTCCGAGGGTGACCCCACTCTTCACAGACCGCACCCCCCCTCCTCCGAGGGTGACCCCACTCTTCACAGACCGCGCCCCCACCTCCGAGGGTGACCCCACTCTTCACAGACCGCACCCCCCCTCCGAGGGTGACCCCACTCTTCACAGACCACACCCCCCTCCTCCGAGGGTGACCCCACTCTTCACAGACCGCACCCCCTCCTCCGAGGGTGACCCCACTCTTCACAGACCGCACCCCCTCCTCCGAGGGTGACCCCACTCTTCACAGACCGCACCCCACTTTTCACAGACAGCACCCCCCTCCGAGGGTGACCCCACTCTTTACAGACCGCACCCCCCCTCCGAGGGTGACCCCACTCTTCACAGACCGCACCCCCCCTCCGAGGGTGACCCCACTCTTCACAGACCCCCCCCCCCTCCGAGGGTGACCCCACTCTTCACAGACCGCACCCCCCCCTCCGAGGGTGACCCCACTCTTCACAGACCGCACCCCCCCCTCCGAGGGTGACCCCTACTATTCCTTAATTTTCTATTCTTTTCTGTTTTATTCTTTTATTTTCTATTCTTTTCTGTTTTATTCTTTTCTATTCAATTCCCTAAGTTCCAATTCTATTCAGTTTTATTTTATTCAGCACTCCAAGTAGAAATCATCGTCTTATTTCACATCTTTACCGTATTTATTGCAATTATGCTTCCATTTTCAATTCATTTTTTAAATCAAAAAAGTTTTAGTTTTGTTATAAATTTGTTTCAAAATTGTAAATTCTGATACATCCAAATCGCAAAAATTTAAATTTGTATTTGCAACGAAGCAAATGTCTCATGTCTACAGGTGATGGGATTGTAGCTATGGGTTTGTAGCTATGGGTCTGTTGCTATGGGTTTGTAGCTATGGGTTTGTAGCTATGGGTTTGTAGCTATGGGTTTGTTGCTATGGGTTTGTTGCTATGGGTTTGTTGCTTGTAGCTATGGGTTTGTTGCTATGGGATTGTTGCTATGGGATTGTTGCTATGGGATTGTGGCTATGGGTTTGTAGCTATGGGTTTGTAGCTATGGGTTTGTTGCTATGGGTTTGTTGCTATGGGTTTGTTTCTATGGGTTTGTTGCTTGTAGCTATGGGTTTGTTGCTATGGGGTTTGTAGCTATGGGTTTGTAGCTATGGGATTGTTGCTATGGGGTTTGTAGCTATGGGATTGTTGCTATGGGATTGTTGCTATGGGTTTGTAGCTATGGGTTTGTAGCTATGGGTTTGTTGCTATGGGTTTGTTGCTATGGGTTTGTTGCTATGGGTTTGTTGCTATGGGTTTGTTGCTATGGGTTTGTTGCTATGGGATTGTTGCTATGGGTTTGTAGCTATGGGATTGTAGCTATGGGTTTGTTGCTATGGGTTTGTTTCTATGGGTTTGTTGCTTGTAGCTATGGGTTTGTTGCTATGGGATTGTTGCTATGGGTTTGTAGCTATGGGATTGTTGCTATGGGTTTGTTGCTATGGGTTTGTAGCTATGGGATTGTTGCTATGGGTTTGTAGCTATGGGTGATCGCACTGAATGAAGGTGATGGGTCAGTTCATAGTCACAGATATCGGTGCAGCCGGGACCGAGCGGTGTGAGCCCCTCCCCCTCCACGAGTAATTAGTGCAGCCATGCACACTGATTGGCTCTGATTTCCCCCCCGCCGTTCCCGGGCAAATCTCCCAATTCCCGCAAACTTCAAAGAGAAAATCCCGGAGTGACCTGAGGACAGGAGGGAGCGAATCCGAGGGGACGGGGCGGGTGAGCGGGCCGAGGGGTGGCGGGATCATCGGGGGGGTCCCAGAAAGAGGAATGTCGTCTGAAATACCCAAAATTAACAAATATTTCTCTCCTGCAGATAACAACCAATCACTTCAATTATGAGGATCACATGTCTCCTCCTCCTCTGCATTCACGGTGAGTGCGACCCGCCAGACCGACACCATCCATAGTACAGTATCCTGTGTGCCGGGTGTAATTCTCGGTATCTGTTCTTATTCTGTATGTATGGACTCTGCACAGTACCACTTCCCTTGTCCTGTATGTCGGGTGTAATTCTCGGTATCTGTCCTTATTCTGTATGTAAGGACTCTGCACAGTACCACTTCTCTTGTCCTGTATGTCGGGTGTAATTCTCGGTATCTGTTCTTATTCTGTATGTATGGACTCTGCACAGTACTACTTCTCTTGTCCTGTATGTCGGGTGTAATTCTCGGTATCTCCTCTTATTCTGTATGTATGGACTCTGCACAGTACTACTTCTCTTGTCCTGTATGTCGGGTGTAATTCTCGGTATCTGTTCTTATTCTGTATGTATGGACTCTGCACAGTACTACTTCTCTTGTCCTGTATGTCGGGTGTAATTCTCGGTATCTGTCCTTATTCTGTATGTATGGACTCTGCACAGTACCACTTCTCTTGTCCTGTATGTCGGGTGTAATTCTCGGTATCTGTCCTTATTCTGTATGTATGGACTCTGCACAGTACTACTTCTCTTGTCCTGTATGTCGGGGTGTAATTCTCGGTATCTGTTCTTATTCTGTATGTATGGACTCTGCACAGTACTACTTCTCTTGACCTGTATGTCGGGTGTAATTCTCGGTATCTGTCCTTATTCTGTATGTATGGACTCTGCACAGTACTACTTCTCTTGTCCTGTATGTCGGGTGTAATTCTCGGTATCTGTCCTTATTCTGTATGTATGGACTCTGCACAGTACCACTTCTCTTGTCCTGTATGTCGGGTGTAATTCTCAGTATCTGTTCTTATTCTGTATGTATGGACTCTGCACAGTACTACTTCTCTTGTCCTGTATGTCGGGTGTAATTCTCAGTATCTGTTCTTATTCTGTATGTATGGACTCTGCACAGTACTACTTCTCTTGTCCTGTATGTCGGGTGTAATTCTCGGTATCTGTTCTTATTCTGTATGTATGAACTCGGCACAGTACTACTTCTCCTGTCCTGTATGTCGGGTGTAATTCTCGGTATCTCTTCTTGTTTTGTAGGGATTTTGGCTCAGCAGTATGACATCCCCGCACACTACGATTTCTCTACAGGTGAGAAGTAGTCATGTGTATGGTGACACTGCGGGCTCTGGGTGGGTCAGGTGACCCGAGGCTGCTGTGATGTCATCTCCTCGGCTCATCTCTCTGTTTTTTTCTCTCCTTACAGAACCTCCTTATTTCTATGAATATGAAGGTAAGTGAGGCGGGCAGTGGGGGGTTGTGGGAAGGATTCGGGGTGGTGCCGCCCTCCGCTCCATGTTGGCGCTCGGGTCCGTCTTGGGTGAGGATGGACTTTTCTCCCGGATTGAGGATTTCAATTGATTTTTGCAGAACAATCGTTGGGGCAGCAGCAGCCGCAGACGGGTTTCCACGTTTTGACCCAGCCGGACCTCCACCAGTCTCAGGACAACTTCTCTCCGCAACAGTTCGTTCCGCAACAGCAGCAGCAGAGCCAGCAGGAGGTCATCCCCGTCCCCACCTTCGGTAAATATGGAACAGCAAATAGCAACTGGACAATTTGGGTGCTGCAGTCACTGCATACATTCCCTCTGTGCCAAGTTCCCGGGTCTGTACACCCGCTGTGCCCATTATGAGGGGTTCCCACCATCCCTGTGCTGAGTTCCCCGGTCTGTACACCCGCTGTGCCCATTATGAGGGGTTCCCACCATCCCTGTGCTGAGTTCCCGGGTCTGTGCACCCGCTGTGCCCATTATGAGAGGTTCCCACCATCCTGGCAGGTTCGATGTACCTTGGCACTGTGACTCGGATTTATGTTTGTATGGGGATTTCTGCCGTCACATACTAATCCTCTTCTCTTGTCTTGCAGATACGGATCAGACAGAACCCACGGAGCCCGGCCCCTTAGGTAAGTACAGCGATAATTCCCACAATGCCAGGTGAGACGGGTTCCGATTGGCGGCCAGGGACGTCTTTAAGGCAGGGCAAAAGGGGCAGCTGCCCCGGGCCCTGTCATTGTTGTGGGGCCCAAAGCAGCTGCCTCATACTTGCCAACTATCCCGGTTTAAATTCCCTCGTCCCTTGAGGTTTTAGTCCTGTGTTGTGTCCCAATATCTCAGTGTGAAGTGCTGCTACTAATGCTGCCCAGATCTGCCCTATTGTTTGTGTACTGATGACTCACCTGCAGACCCTGTGTTTACATGTAAATAACCGGCATTCATAAGTAAATAGCTGCGGCCGGTGGCATTGATATGTAAATAAAGGCCCCATTCATATGTAGATCATGCCTCCCTACAGTGAGGAGATGATGTGCTGTAACCCTCTAGCAACCAATCAGTGAGCAGTAATACTGCACAGTAATCTCTAGCAACCAATTAACAAGCAGAAATCATTTGCTGTAACCTCTAGCAACTAATCAGTGAGCCGTAATGTGTGCTGTAACCTCTAGTAACCAGTCAGTAAGCAGTAATGATATGCTGTAACCTCTAGTAACCAGTCAGTAAGCAGTAATGATATGCTGTAACCTCTAGCAACCAGTCAGTAAGCAGTAATGATATGCTGTAACCTCTAGCAACCAGTCAGTAAGCAGTAATGATATGCTGTAACCTCTAGCAACCAGTCAGTAAGCAGTAATGATATGCAGTAACCTCTAGCAACCAGTCAGTAAGCAGTAATGATATGCTGTAACCTCTATCAACCAGTCAGTAAGCAGTAATGATATGCTGTAACCTCTGGCAACCAATCGCTGCCTGATCTGATACAGTAAACTGATTTTAATTCTGGCTCCCATAATTATTTATGTCTCAGAGCAGGGGGAGAGTGAAATTGCATGGGGGGGCAAGAACATTTTTGCCCAGGGTCCAATCAATGTTAGAGACGGCCCTGTTGGCTGCACACATCTGGCAGTGAGTGTCAGTAAGGAGCCAGCAGTCAGTAAGGAGACTGATAATATAGTAATGGTGGAAAGAGAAACACAGAATGAACAGGCTGCATGGACTATAGTTGTTGTACGGGTTGTGGTGGTGTTATGACACTTTAGCAGATTGCTGGCCCCACAAGAGGGGCAGAATATTGTTGGATGTGGAATGTGGGATTGGTCAAACCCCCCCCCCCCCGCCCCCCTTCCCCCCAGTGTGTAGTTTCATGTTTGGTCCATCGGGGGGTGCTGTGGAGCTGGGGGGGGTGTTTCTTGTCACATGGTTGGTGGGTGTTGTGGCTCTGCAGATACAATGTAACCTCACGTCTGCCCGTCCTCCCTTGCAGATTGCCGTGAAGAGCAGTACCCGTGTACCCGCCTGTACTCCGTACACAAACCCTGCAAGCAGTGCCTGCAAGGGATCTGCCTGTACAGGTAAGTGACTCTCTGGAAACAGATCCGCCGCTCACCCTGTGATTGCTACAAAGTTACAATGTACAGTCTGATCACTGGGGGGGGGGGGGGGGACTTAGGAAATGCTTCCACCTGCCTGCAGCAGACTGATGACATCATCTCAGCCTAGGCGCAGTCACTGATTGGAGACCAAGGATGACTTTTTAATGATAAAAGGCGGAGCTCTACTGAACCGCGATCGGTCCTGTATGTTGTGACATGTCCGGGATTCATTCCTTATATCTGATCTCCGGGATAATAAATCCATCGGTCACATGGATTGTTCCGGAATCTCGGAGTGATTTGTGTATTTCTGCCAGATCTGTAATAAAGACCGCCCACTGCTGCTCTCTCCTTGTGCAGGGGGACTGGTCTTGTCTCCGCCCCCTCCTGTAGTTTTCTGTAGTGGGTGGAGCCTGCTGGGCCCTCCCACAGCTCTGCTCTCTCTCCTTGTGCCGGGGACTGGTCTTGTCTCCGCCCCTTCCTGTAGTTTTCTGTAGTGGGTGGAGCCTGCTGGGCCCCTCCCACAGCTCTGCTCTCTCTCCTTGTGTCGGGGACTGGTCTTGTCTCCGCCCCCTTCCTGTCGTTTTCTGTAGTGGGTGGAGCCTGCTGGGCCCCTCCTACAGCTCTGCTCTCTCTCCTTGTGCAGGGAAACTGGTCTTGTCTCCGCCCCCCTCCTGTAGTTTTCTGTAGTGGGTGGAGCCTCCTGAGCCCCTCCTACAGCTCTGCTCTCAGGCTATGTACAGCACAGTGATGATATCATGGATACTTTAGAGACTTCCTGTAATAAAGACCACCCACTGCTGGTCTCTCTTTGTACAGGGTGACTGGTCTTGTCTCCGCCCCCTCCTTTCGTTTTCTGTAGTAGGTGAAGCCTGCTGGGCCCCTCCCACAGCTCTGCTCTCTCTCCTTGCACAGACTGACTGGTCTTATCTCCGCCCCCCTCCTGTAGTCTTCTGTAGTGGGTGGAGCCTGCTGGGCCCCTCCCACAGCTCTGCTCTTTTTGTGCAGGGGGACTGTGTTGTCTCCGCCCCCCTACTGTAGTTTTCTGTAGTGGGTGGAGTCTGTTGAACCCCTCCCACAGCTCTCTCCTTGTGCAGGGTGACTGGTCTAGTCTCCACCCCCTCCTGTAGTGGGTGGAGCTTGTCAGGCCCCTCCCACAGCTCTCTCCTTGTGCAGGGTGACTGGTCTAGTCTCCACCCCCTCCTGTAGTGGGTGGAGCTTGTCAGGCCCCTCCCACAGCTCTGCTCTCTCTCCTTGCACAGACTGGCTGGTCTTATCTCCGCCCCCTCCTGTAGTTTTCTGTAGTGGGTGGAGCCTGCTGGCCCCTCCCACAGCTCTGCTCTTTTTGTGCAGGGGGACTGTGTTGTCTCCGCCCCCCTTCCTGTAGTTTTCTGTAGTGTGTGGAGCCTGCTGAACCCCTCCCACAGCTCTCTCCTTGTGCAGGGTGACTGGTCTAGTCTCCACCCCCTCCTGTAGTGGGTGGAGCTTGTCAGGCCCCTCCCACAGCTCTCTCCTTGTGCAGGGTGACTGGTCTAGTCTCCACCCCCTCCTGTAGTGGGTGGAGCTTGTCAGGCCCCTCCCACAGCTCTGCTCTCTCTCCTTGCACAGACTGGCTGGTCTTATCTCCGCCCCCTCCTGTAGTTTTCTGTAGTGGGTGGAGCCTGCTGGGCCCCTCCCACAGCTCTGCTCTTTTTGTGCAGGGGGACTGTGTTGTCTCCGCCCCCCTTCCTGTAGTTTTCTGTAGTGTGTGGAGCCTGCTGAACCCCTCCCACAGCTCTCTCCTTGTGCAGGGTGACTGGTCTAGTCTCCACCCCCCTCCTGTAGTGGGTGGAGCTTGTCAGGCCCCTCCCACAGCTCTAAACAGGCTATGTACAGTGATGATGTCACTGCGACTTTTACAAGGTAATATCTGGGTGTGTGAAGGCATTTGGCCCACACTAAGTAGATTTAGAACCTTTGTGTCTATTGAGGAATATAATTAAATTACATTATTTGGGGCCGCAGTTTCGGTTAATCAATAATGATGGCGTCTTCCCTCCTCTGACTCCAGACACTGATCTGCTGCTTTCTCTTTTGCAGTCTGCGGCGCATGTATATAATAAACAAGGAGATCTGTACCCGCCTGGTGTGCCAACACGACGAGCTACTGAGAGGTGAGTGCGTGAAAATGGTGTAGGGGGGGGGCTTCATTTTGGGGTGCAGGAAGCCAATCGGGGGGGGGGGGATTGCTGGTCTTTAAACTGCGCTATTCATGAAGAACATTGATGGGTAACAGTGCTGTGTATACTGACCTCTTTGGTGGGGGGGGGTTGGGAAGGGGGGCTGGGTTGGATTGGGTTGGGTTGGGAAGAGGGGCTGGGTTGGGTTGGATTGGGTTGGGAAGGGAAGGGGGGCTGGGTTGGATTGGGAAGAGGGGCTGGGTTGGATTGGGAAGAGGGGCTGGGTTGGGTTGGGAAGGGGGGCTGGGTTGGATTGGGTTGGGTTGGGTTGGGAAGAGGGGCTGGGTTGGATTGGGTTGGGTTGGGAAGAGGGGCTGGGTTGGGTTGGGAAGAGGGGCTGGGTTGGATTGGGTTGGGAAGGGAAGGGGGGCTGGGTTGGATTGGGTAGAGGGGCTGGGTTGGGTTGGGAAGGGGGGCTGGGTTGGATTGGGTTGGGTTGGGTTGGGAAGAGGGGCTGGGTTGGATTGGGTTGGGTTGGGTTGGGAAGAGGGGCTGGGTTGGATTGGATTGGGTTGGGTTGGGAAGAGGGGCTGGGTTGGATTGGGTTGGGAAGAGGGGCTGGGTTGGATTGGGTTGGGTTGGGAAGAGGGGCTGGGTTGGATTGGGTAGGGTTGGGAAGGGGGGCTGGGTTGGGTTGGGAAGGGGGGCTGGGCTGGGTTGGGTTGGGAAGGGGGGCTGGGTTGGGTTGGGAAGAGGGGCTGGGTTGGGTTGGGAAGAGGGGCTGGGTTGGCTTGGGAAGGGGGGCTGGGTTGGATTGGGTTGGGATGGGAAGAGGGGCTGGGTTGGATTGGGTTGGGAAGGGGGGCTGGGCTGGGTTGGGTTGGGAAGGGGGGCTGGGCTGGGTTGGGTTGGGTTGGGAAGGGGGGCTGGGTTGGGTTGGGTTGGGAAGAGGGGCTGGGTTGGGTTGGGAAGGGGGGCTGGGTTGGATTGGGAAGAGGGGCTGGGTTGGATTGGGTTGGGAAGGGGGGGGTGGGTTGGGTTGGGAAGGGGGGCTGGGCTGGGTTGGGTTGGGAAGGGGGGCTGGGCTGGGTTGGGTTGGGAAGGGGGGCTGGGTTGGGTTGGGAAGGGGGGCTGGGTTGGGTTGGGTGGGTGGGTTGGGAAGGGGGGCTGGGTTGGGTTGGGAAGGGGGGCTGGGTTGGGTTGGGAAGAGGGGCTGGGTTGGGTTGGGTTGGGAAGAGGGGCTGGGTTGGGTTGGGAAGGGGGGTTGGGTTGGGAAGGGGGGCTGGGCTGGGTTGGGTTGGGAAGGGGGGCTGGCTTGGGTTGGGTTGGGTTGGGAAGGGGGGTTGGGTTGGGTTGGGTTGGGTTGGGAAGGGGGGCTGGGTTGGGTTATGCTCTTTAAAGAGACCCTGTCACCAACTGCAGGTAAAAGCACAAAATATTGAATAATTGAAATGCAAATTTTTCTTTCCTTTAATGATTCTTCATGTGCCCCTGATTTCAGTATAACGAAAATTCGACCACTCCTGGAGAGCCAATCCCTAGCATAGGCCCCTCCCTCCTTGCCCCCTCTCCTGGGAGTGTCTAATTATTCTCTGTGCTGGCCCAGCTGCTCTGCCCCCCTCCCCTCCCTATGAGGTCTCCACCCTTCCAACTCTGCTGAAATGGAAAATATCACCTAGGAGAGGAATGTATACAGTATATATATATATTACTTAGGGCGCTGCTGTTATAGTAGTGCCCTCTAGTGGCACATTCTGAGTTAATGAAAGTATAACTAAAGGCAATTTTTTTTTTTTTTCCGTTTTGGATAGAGTACAAAGGGATTAGAACCCCTGTCAGACTTTATTGCTGCCTGTCTCCCCCCCCCCTTGTCATTAATGCTTGTAAAATGCCAGCCTGATGCCCTGAAGCTCATTGATGTCAGTCTAACGCCCCTCCTAATGCTGTGTGGATTATATTATTATTATTGGATGGACATTTTTGATGACATTTATAATTTTTAGAGCTTTCACTTTTGCACAGCTCTATAGTTTTGTACATGAATAAGACACATTGTTACTTTTTTTTTTTTTTTATATAAGGGTTCCACTACCACATTTTTAAGTGAATTGGTGCCCATTAGTGTGAATTGTTTCACTTTGTTTACACTTGAGGCGTGCTGCTACTATTTACTACTAGACATGTGCAATTCGTTTGGTTCTGAATTCGTTTTTTTTTTAAGAATTTTGACAAATTCGTTAATTCTACATTCTTAAATCTCCAAAATTAAGAATGAAAATCCAAAAATTCCAAAACCCCAAAATCTGAAATAACCAACTAATAACTACCGTATATACTCGAGTATAAAGCCGAGGCACCTAATTTTGACACAAAAAAAATGGGAAAACGTATTGACTCGAGTATAAGCCTAGGGTGAGAAATGAGCAGCTACTGTAAGTGGAAAAGAGGGTCAACAATGCCCATTTGCAGCCTCACTGTGCCCATTTGCAGCCATAGGTCCCCCAAACTTGTAGTTAAGGGTTCCTAGATGCCCCCCTAGCTGCAGCCAAAAATTGGGGTCTCTGGACCCAAAGGGTCCCCGAAATAACATTGCTGCAGATGGACACAGTTGACCGAATTTGGGGCCCCGTATCTCGGGGCCACTTGGTGCTAGGATATTTGTATATGTTGTAGTGCCCTGAGATACGGGGCCCCAAAGTCGGGTCGAAAAATGTCATTTTGCTGCTGCAGAAAAGTGCTTGACAGTATAAGCCGAGGGGGGGCATTTTCTTTTTTTTTTTTAAATTCTTTATTTATTTCATTCCATTCAAGGGATACAGTTCATCAAAAATAAATACATTTTGTACTCTTACAAATATTCAAAGTCATTCTCCTTCCGTTTGTTACAAATTATATTTTCATCATCTTTCAGTTACTTAACTATTCTTACTGTCCCTTTCTTCCTTTTTTCTTTCTATTTTATATATAGTTCCTATCTAGCTCGGTTTCCTGTGCCTCTTCTTATTTTGTGGGCCCTAATCCCTAGGGTTCCCTAGAGGCCCATCCCCTCCCTGGGGGGAGAACAAACCCCCCTACCCTGGTTACCCTCTGAGAGAAAAAAAAAAAAGAAAAAAAAAAAAAAAAAAAAAAGAAAAAAAGGGCATGACATGAGGGGGGATCTCTCCTCTCTCTGCCCCCCCCCCCCCGTCCGTCCGGGGAGGGCTCTCCCCTCCCCTCCCTCCCCGTCTCACTCCCCCTTTCCCCCTTCTTTCCCTCTCCCCCTCCCCCCTCTCTCCTCCCCCTCCCCTATTCTCCCGTATCCTCCTCCATCCATTTCTTACCTTCTTCTGTTTGTAGATATTCCTCCCATGGGGCCCATGTTTGTTTAACTCGTTCTCTTCCCTCTACCGACCGTGGTATTAAACTTTCCATTATTTCTATTCCTCGTACTATATTAAGCCACAAAGGGATGCTAGGGGCCTGTGATTTCTTCCAGCATCTGGGAATGCAGCTCTTCGCTGCGTTGACCAGATGACACACTATTGAGTTTTTATATGCCCTAGTTGGGATCTGAGACAGATGTAGTAGGTAAAACGCCGGTTCAAATGGAACCTGAAACTCTGTTAGTCTTTGGGTAATTCTGTGTACTTCTTGCCAAAATTGTTTGATTGCTGGGCATGTCCAGAATATATGTAATATCGTTCCTCTATTCTGGCATCCCCTCCAGCAACTCTCTGTAGCCTCTGGGAATATTTTATTCATCCTCGATGGAGTTAGATACCATCTTGTTAGTATTTTAAAATTTAGTTCCTGCATTTTTATACATCTTGACGATCTCATTGTTAGGTGTATTATTTTCTGTCCCTGTTCTACAGTAAGTTCTTTTTCCAGGTCTCTCCCCCATTTATCCAGGCTCCCCAGTGTATATCCTTCTGGTGGGGCAGTCAAGAGTGCGTACATTTTGGAAATGGTGTGGGTCAAGGGCTCTTTCTCCTCACAGAGTGTCTCAAACTTTGTTATGGGTCTCTCAAATTCTCCTTCCGGCCCTAAAGTTTCTAAGAAGTGTCTCAGTTGTCTTGCCTGCCACCAAGGGATTTCTAACCGTCCTCCTTCTTTTGTTAAATCCTCTAATGATAACCATCTCCCCATCTTCATAAAGTGAGAGGCTTGACAGATTCCCTTCTCCCTCAGTCTCTTGAACACCCCTGCCTCTAGGCCGGGTGGGAATTTTGGATTTCCCAGGATCGGGTATAAGGGTGAGTTCGGAGTGGAGAGTCTGTGCTTCTGAATAAGTCCTGCTCCTATTTGCAAGGTTGGACCAATCAGGGGATGTTTCTTTAGCTCCTGCGATATTTCTGCATAACACCAGATAGCTCTATTTAACGGTACTTGGCTTACTTGTTTTTCTAACTTAATCCAAAGTTTTTGTTCCTCATGTCTATTCCAGTCAGTAATTCTATTTAAATGGGCCGCTTGGTAATATTTAAATAGGTCCGGTGCTGCTATACCCCCTGAGTCCTTCGGCATCACCAACAGTTCTCTCTTTATCCTTGGGTGTTTACTTGCCCAGATGAATTTTGTGAATTCGGTCCGTATTAGACTAAAGTATTTCATAGGAATATGGACAGGCATTGCCTGGAACAAATACAAAAATTTTGGTACTATGCTCATTTTTAAGATGTTACTTCTGCCGAACCAGGAATGCCTGTCCCTATTCCACCCCCCTAATAGTTTCTTTACTTCTTTAAGTAATGGTGGAAAGTTTATCTCGAACATGTCTGTTAGTCTTGGTGATATTTGTATTCCCAAGTAATTCAGGGCCTCTGTAGTCCATCTAAATTTATAGTTACTCTGCAGGTTATTTTGTATGGGAGCCTCCAGGGCAACCCCCATCGCCTCCGACTTGCTGTAATTTATTTTAAAATTAGACAGAGCCCCGTATCTCTCGACTTCTTTCATCAGATTTGGTAGTGAGATCTGTGGGCTCGTTAATGAAAAAAGTAAGTCATCTGCATACGCAGAGATCTTATATTCCTGTTTTCCCACTCGTATGCCTTTTATATCCGGGTTCTGTCTAATTCTGTTGAGCAATGGCTCCAGCGTAAGGGCAAATAGTAGAGGCGAAAGGGGGCATCCCTGGCGGGTCCCATTCGATATAGTAAAATTTTCAGAGTATATCCCATTTACTTTCACTCGGGCTTGGGGGGAGGAGTAGACCCCTGCTACCCAGTGAATGAATCTATCTCCCATCCCGAAATACCTCAGGACCCCCATCATGTATGTCCAGTTGACCCGGTCGAAGGCCTTTTCTGCGTCCGTATTCACGAAGACACTTGCTATTTTCTTTTGGTTTGCATACTGGACAAGATTCAGCACTTTAATCGTGCTGTCTCTTGCCTCTCTTGTTGGAATGAACCCTACCTGATCCCAGTTTATCAACTGGGTCAGGTGTTTCTGTAACCTAGAAGCAAGTGTCTTCGTGAATATTTTTAAGTCAACGTTTAATAGCGATATCGGTCGGTAGTTGCTACATATCGACCCGTCTTTCCCCTCTTTCGGGATCACCGTGATGTGCGCTCTTAAGGTATCTGGGGGGGGGGTTGTTATTTGTCCTAATTCATTAAACATTTTGACCATATGTGGGCCTAAGTTTTCAAAGAAAATTTTAAAATATTGAATAGAGAACCCATCCGGCCCTGGTGCTTTCCCCTGTTTAAATGTCTTGATCACTTTGAGCACTTCTTCTACTGTTATTGGTCTCTCTATCTCTCGTCGTTCGGGGGACGTAAGTCTTACTGACTGTGATGTCGAGAGGTATTCTTCTAGGGACACGGGTGGCGAAGTCGTTTCTGGCAGATTGTATAGGGACGAATAATATTCTCTAAATTCATTTGCAATCTCCTTCGGGAGTACTCGTTTCTGCCCGTTCTTTGTTTTAATGTATGGTATGTATGAACGTTTTTGTTGTGTTTTTAGTTTGTTTGCTAATAATTTACCACACTTGTCTCCCGAGTCATATGTCATCCTTCTACCTCTTTGTATCACGGCTTTCGCTTTATACCTCAGGAGGTCCGCCAGCTCTCTCCTCAGTGACGCTAGTTCCTTTCCCGTCTCCCTATCTACTGACTTTTTATGTTTAGTTTCCAATTCTTGTATTCCTTCTAATAATTTTCTTATCCGTTCTTCTCTGACCTTCTTTATTCTGGTTCCGTGTTTAATTAGGATTCCCCTAAGAACTACTTTATGGGCCTCCCATACCATCCCTGAGTCGTTCTCCCCATTATCATTTATCTCAAAATACCATTTAATTTCTTTTATTATATCCTCTCTAATATCTGGGAAATGTAATAAGCTTTCGTTTAAACTCCATTTCCAATCTACTGGTTGGGTTGCCCCTTTCAAGTCTATCCTCATCGTGACCGGTGCATGGTCCGACCAAGTTATATTCCCAATTAGTATGTCCTGCACTGATGGTAATAACTGGTGTGGTACTAGGAAAAAGTCTATCCGGGAGTACGATTGATGCGGATTTGAGAAGAAGGTGAAGTCCTTCTCCTCCTCGTGTAATACCCGCCATATATCTATTAATTGACATTCCTGTATTTTCCTTTTAATATTTCTCCTAATTCCCTTTGGTACAGAGGATGTTCCCGTAGAGGTGTCTAGTATTGGATCCAGGGGGGCATTGAAGTCCCCTCCTACTATCAGTTTACCCTCTTTAAAGTCCATTAATTTTGACAGTGTTTTCTCCATGAACCTATCCTGATGTACATTCGGAGCGTAGATCGTAGCTATGGTCACTTTTATACTCCCTATAAATCCCTTCACAAACAGGAATCTCCCACCTATGTCCGCACTTTTCTCTAGGAGAGACCATTCCAATCGGTTTGAGATCAGAATTGCCACTCCTTTTGTTCTAGTCTGTGCATTCGCGTGGTATACACTAGGGAACTGTCTACTTTGCAGATAGCGGCCCGCTCCCAACTTCAGATGTGTCTCCTGCACCATTCCCACGTCTGTTTTTAAGCGTTTTAGGTCATCTATTAGGATCCTACGCTTCTCTGGTCTATTAAGCCCTTTAACATTTAGGGAGGTCAGCCGCAGCCCCTCCATCCCTTCCTCGTCCTTAGCCCCACCACCTATCTACGTGCTGGCCCCAAAGTCTCGTATTAGACGTGGAGTGGGGGGTGACAGGGCCAGAGGGAAGAGACGACGAGTGCCCGCCCCCTACCGCCGAGGTCCAGAAAGGGGAGGGGGGAGATAGAGAGAGAGAGAGAGAGAGAAAGAACAGAAAAAACAACAAAAAAAAAAAAAAAAAGGGGGGGTAACTTAGGGGTTTACTTCTCCCTTCAGGGATTCCCGAGCTACCTGCCCGATCCCAGTGCCTACCTAAGGGTACTAAGTTTCCCGTAGGCGCTGAGTCGGGGGTGACTAGCTTTGGCTCGTGGGGCCGTGCTCCCCACTCGCCTCCTCCAGCTGATAATTATAACTTTCATTGATTCTGAGTCTATTTCTAAGTCCCGTACTCTGTCGCGACCTTGTACTGTATCCAATCTCCTTCTGTTTATTTCCCATTGTTCATCTTAGTATACTTCCTTTTTATAGCAACTTACTATCATATATACATTTATACCTTATATACCATATACATTTCATATTTCATTTATTAACCCGTCATCCCATCCCCCACAACATAAAAATACAATTTAATAACATCTAGTTACTATAATTCTGTGGGAACTTCCTCTTTCCCCTGTGTACTTTCTCTGATATATTCTACCCCCTTCACCCCTTCCGCCCCCTCTCTACTGTACCTTATTCCCCCTTAGCAGCTATTTCTTTCTCTTTTCTCCCCCTCCCCCTTTTCATTCCTTTTAATTTAATTTAGTTTCCTCCTATATCCCCTTATTCAACCCCCCCCGCCCCCCCCCCCCCACCCCCCACCCCCACCCCCCCCCCCTCTCCTCTCCTCTCCCTACGTATTATATTCATACATAAGTTACCCCAGTCTTATTTACCCGAGTGAATTATCTACTCAGTCCCTTAGGTGTGTTTGTGTGTAATTGTGTAGTTAAATTTCTATGTGTTTGTGTAATATATAATTATGCTGTACTTCTATACAGTTATATACAGTTATATACAGTTATATATTTATGTGCTTATCTAGTTATGTGCAATTGGGTGTACTCCAAGTGTATTAATTTGGTGTCCTATTCCCACCCTCCCCTCCCTCCCCTTTCCCCCCCCCCCCCTGTCACACACCCCCCCACCCCCCAGCTCACCCCGAGAAACCTCAAGTTTTTCACCTCCCACCCCCCCCCCACTACCCCCCCCGCCCTTTCTTTACCTTTAGTGCTGGAAACCCACGAACCCAAAGAAAAAAAAAAAAAAAAACCAGCGCAGCAAAACATAGTCATTTCTTAGTGTATTTCTTAGTGTATTTCCCTTTACCCTCTTTTTAATCCCCCCTCCCCCTCTGGTGTAACTCTATCTCTTTTAGCCGTAGGCCGTAGGCTCTTCCGAGTCCGAGGACTCCCCCATTTGATTATTACCTCTCTTTACCTCTGTTTCTCTACTTCCGCTTCTTCCTATTCTGCCCTGTATCTAGTTTTATTCTACTTACCTAATTTATTTTCAGATCACCGCTCCCCCCCCCATATCATCCCTTATCTCTCTCCTCCCTGTCCTTTATACCTTCTCCTTCTTCCTATTCATTCTTCCCACTCATTTCCTTATCGACTCATATCAAGATTTTATCACATTTTATCACATCTTATCACATTCTAACACATTCTAACACAATATAGTAGATTTCTCTATCTCTCTCCAGTTCAGGGGGGAGGGGTGAGATTACGCCCCCCCTGGTCCCCGGAAAAAAAAAAAAAAAAAAAAAAAAAAAGAAAGGGCACCTCACAGTAAGTCCCAAGGACCAGAAGGGACCAATCTCACAACGGGTAAAAAAAAAAAAAAAAAAGAAAAGGAAAAAGGAACGGGCGGGGACGGCCCCCAAAGGGATCAGGGCAGTGATGTATCCCTAGGAGAGGCTTGAGCCCTATTGGGGTCCTCCGGCTCCTCTTAGTGTCTACTTAATGGAGAGTCCTGGGGGGGGGGTATGTGTGGGAAGCGGCGGCGGGGGGGAAAAAAGGAAACAAACAACCCAAAAAAAAAAAAAAAAAAAAGTCTGCATTAGCCCTGGGTGTCCTTCCCGGGGGCTAGGGGGTCCAAGTGAAATGTCAGCAAATGCGTATACAGCAGAGAGGCACTAACCGGGAGGAGAGGGAGCTGAGCCGACTGAGGAGATATAAAGGTTTAAAATGTATATACGATCTTGTACAGTCATTCAATTCAGTTTCCTTATGCGGGATTAGATTGGTTACTTACAGTTCCGCTTTCAAAATTCCGCCCAGGATCCAACTCAGCTTTCACTTTCACTTCCCGCAACTTCAGTCTACTGCGGTACTGTCTCCCGGTTGCTGCCGACTACTCGCCTTTCGCTGCGACCTTGTTTCTAGTGGAGCAAGCCAGTCCGGGACCTCACACGGATCTGCCTCCAGGAAGGCAAAGAGAGCTGGTAAGTCTGCCTGGGACCGGACGTGGAACGATTGTGCCCCCTTCTTTACCTTCAAGGAGAGCGGATACCCCCAACGGTATGAGGCGCCTACCTTCTTGATCTGCTCCAGTAGTGGCCGTAGTTGTGCCCTTCTCTGGAGGGTGGCCCGGGAAAGGTCCGGCAGAATTTTAATCATAACCCCCTCCAAGTCAATCGGGCCTTGTTCCCAGGCCATCCTGCTGATCTGTTCCTTCTGGGAAAATCGGTGAAATCGTCCGATAACGTCTCTGGGTCTGTGGGGGTCTGTTGAGCGTAAGCCTTGGGCTCTGTGCAGTCTCTCAAATTCGATCTCTCCCAGTGGTAAGCCCGTGGATAGTTTCTGGCAGATCCGACCCACTGTCTCCTCAAGCAGTTTTCCCTCAATCTCCTCCGGAATCCCTCTGAATCTCAGGTTACTCCTTCTACTTCTATCTTCAATTTCCTCCAATTTCAGGTATATCGCAGATGCCTGTATCTGCTGGGAGGACTGGTCTTTCTCTATCTTACTGACCCGAGCTTCCAGCTCAGCTGTCACTTTCCTCTCGTCTCGGAAGGCCTCCACTAGACTTTGCATCTCCATCCTGATTAGCTGTAGCTCGCTTCGGTTGCCCTCCTCCACCCGTGCCACCATCGCTTGCATCTCCCCTCTTGTCGAGAGCGCCTGCAAAATCGCTCTTAGGTCATCTAAACTCGCTCCTCCGTGCTCCTGGGACGCCATCTCCGGATCTACCGGGGGATGCTCCACGGTATCTGCGGCTTGCGGGCACGGCTCCTCCTGTGTAAACGCTGTCAAGGAGGGCGGCAGGCTCAGACGCGGGGCCGCCCGTGGTGTCTCCACGCACGCCGGCCCCCGGAGCTCGGATGCCGTCGCTCGTGCTATCGCCGCCCGGGTGAAATAGCTCTTGATCTCCTGCTGCGCCGGGGCTCTGTGTAAGTTCCTCCTCTTCTCAATGCTCATCCCCTTATTAGCAGGCAGCCGGTCTAAGACTTCGTCGTTCGTGGTAACTCCAGCACCGGTGATTTCTGCTCCGCTAGTCCATAGGAAAGTTTTAATGCCGCTTTCCTTCAGCTGGAGGGAGCGGTGGGTGCACGGCACGCTCTCACTTTCTCTCTACTCCGCCATTGCAAAGCCACGCCCCCCCGAGGGGGGGCATTTTCAGCAAAAAAAATGTGCTGAAAAACTCGGCTTATATTCGAGTATATACGGTATTAAATTATAGGTATTGGAATTCCTTTCAAATTTGGCTGTTAGTGAACAACGAATACGAATTTATCCGAAGGTACGAATTATCTGAAATAACGAATGCCGCATCTAAACAAATGTAACAATCTAATAATAATAATAATAATAAAACCTTTTTATTTATTATTATTGATTTGTTCCATTCGCTTAGATGCGGCATTCATTATTTTGGATAATTAATAATAAAATAATTTAAAAAATTAATAATTTGCAACTTCAGATAAATTTGTATTCATTACGTTCACAAACAGACAAATTTGAAAGGGAATTCCAATACCTGTTGTTATTATTTAGAATTTTAATGATTCTTTCTTTTTTTTCGAATTTCCAAAAGAAGCAAAAAAGAAAGAAATGAAAACAAACACATTTTTTCATTGCACATGTCTATTAACTACAGTGGTGGAAAATACTGATCATTATTTATACCCCGCTGTATGTCTGCTGACATCGCATCCCAGATGAGGGTTCCCAGCAACATTCTCAGGGCATTTGGATGGGAGTCCTTTACAGGCGAATGTCTGCAGATGTAATCTTATTGGGGGGGTTGTATGGTCTGGTGACAGGGGCTCTTTATCAAATTCCAGAAAAGCTGTTGAGATAAAAGTACAGCAGAAGCTGCACCTATGAAATGAGATAGTGGCTCCTTTTATGACCGGTCCCCTTTCCTCCATGACAAGTCTCCATGACGGGTCCCCTTTCCTCCATGACCGGTCCCCTTTCCCCCATGAATGGTCCCCTATCCCCCACAACGGGTCCCTTTCCCCCCATGACGTCGCCCTTTTCCCCCATGACGTCGCCCCTTTTCCCCCCATGACGTCGCCCCTTTTCCCCCCATGACGTCGCCCCTTTTCCCCATGACGGCTCCCCTTTCCCCCACGACGGGTCCCCATGACAAGTCCCCTTTCCCCCCATGACGTCGCCCCTTTCCCCCATGACGTCGCCCCTTTCCCCCCAAGACGGGGTCCCCTTTCCTCCACGACGGGTCCCCTTTCCCCCATGATGTCGCCCCTTTCCTCCATGACAAGTCCCCTATCCCCCCATGACGTTGCCCCTTTCCCCCACGACGTGTCCCCTTTCCTCCATGACGCCTCCCCTTTCCTCCATGACAAGTCTCCATGACGGCTCCCCTTTCCCCCACGACGGCTCCCCTTTCCCCCACAACGGGTCCCCATGACAAGTCCCCTTTCCCCCATGACGTCGCCCCTTTCCCCCCATGACGGGTCCCCTAGCCCCCAAGACGGGTCCCCTTTCCTCCACGACGGGTCCCCTTTCCTCCAGGACGGGTCCCCTTTCCTCCACGACGGGTCCCCTTTCCCCCACGACGGCTCCCCTTTCCCCCACAACGGGTCCCCTTTCCCCCACGACGGCTCCCCTTTCCCCCACAACGGGTCCCCATGACAAGTCCCCTTTCCCCCATGACGGGTCCCCTTTCCTCCATGATGGGTCCCCTTTCCTCCACAATGGGTCCCCTTTCCTCCACGACGGGTCCCCTTTCCCCCATGACGTCGCCCCTTTCCTCCATGACAAGTCCCCTATCCCCCCATGACGTCGCCCCTTTCCCCCACGACGTGTCCCCTTTCCTCCATGACAAGTCTCCATGACGGCTCCCCTTTCCTCCATGACGCCTCCCCTTTCCTCCACGACGGCTCCCCTTTCCCCCACAACGGGTCCCCATCACAGTCCCCTTTCCCCCCCCATGATGTCCCCCTTTCCCCCCATGACGGGTCCCCTTTCCTCCACGACGGGTCCCCTTTCCTCCACGACGGGTCCCCTTTCCCCCACGACGGCTCCCCTTTCCCCCACAACGGGTCCCCATGACAAGTCCCCTTTCCCCCATGACGGGTCCCCGTTCCCCCCACGACGGGTCCCCTTTCCCCCACGACGGGTCCCCTTTCCCCCCACGACGGGTCCCCTTTCCCCCACAACGGGTCCCCATGACAAGTCCCCTTTCCCCCATGACGGGTCCCCTTTCCTCCATGATGGGTCCCCTTTCCTCCACGATGGGTCCCCTTTCCTCCACGACGGGTCCCCTTTCCCCCATGACGTCGCCCCTTTCCTCCATGACAAGTCCCCTATCCCCCCATGACGTCGCCCCTTTCCCCCACGACGTGTCCCCTTTCCCCCACGACGTGTCCCCTTTCCTCCATGACAAGTCTCCATGACGGCTCCCCTTTCCTCCATGACGCCTCCCCTTTCCTCCACGACGGGTCCCCTTTCCCCCACAACGGGTCCCCATGACAAGTCCCCTTTCCCCCCCATGATGTCGCCCCTTTCCCCCCATGACGGGTCCCCTTTCCTCCACGACGGCTCCCCTTTCCTCCACGACGGGTCCCCTTTCCTCCACGACGGGTCCCCATTCCCCCACGACGGCTCCCCTTTCCCCCACAACGGGTCCCCATGACAAGTCCCCTTTCCCCCATGACGGGTCCCCTTTCCCCCCACGACGGGTCCCCTTTCCTCCACGACGGGTCCCCTTTCCTCCAGGACGGGTCCCCTTTCCTCCAGGACGGGTCCCCTAGCCCCCAAGACGGGTCCCCTAGCCTCAAGGACGGGTCCCCTTTCCTCCACGACGGGTCCCCTTTCCTCCACGACGGGTCCCCTATCCCCCATGACAGGTCCCCTATCCCCCATGACAGGTCCCCTATCCCCCATGACTGGTCCCCTATCCCCCATGACATCGCCCCTTTCCCCCATGACGTGTCCCCTATCCCCCATGACAGGTCCCCTATCCCCCATGACGAGTCCCCTATCCCCCATGACGGGTCCCCTATCCCCCATGACAGGTCCCCTATCCCCCATGACTGGTCCCCTATCCCCCATGACATCGCCCCTTTCCCCCATGACGAGTCCCCTATCCCCCATGACAGGTCCCCTATCCCCCATGACGAGTCCCCTATCCCCCATGACGGGTCCCCTTTCCCCCATGACGGGTCCCCTTTGTGTGTAATGAAGGGTTCTGTTGGCACACGTACTGCACATCGCTCTAATCTCTCTCTCTCTTCTCCCTCCAGCTGACTTCTGCAGAGACAAGTTCTCTCGCTGCCCCGTGTTCGCCGCCAGCGGGAACTGCCAGTCCATGGGATCCCAGTGCAGCAAGAGCTGCGGCAGCTGCTAGAGGAAGAGTGCGCGCCGTGCAGGGAGGAGAACCCGCCACCAGAGGGCGCCCCGAACCCTCACTGGCAGTCAGTGTGATTACTGGAGGTGGGGGTGCGGGAGGTGCTAGTATTTTACCCATATTATTACCATTGTGTACTGTAAGTGCCGCAGCCCGGGGGGGGGGGGGGGGGGGCGCTGTGGCCGTTTTAGCCAGTGTCTATTATTGTGTCCTGTAGCCCAGCACACTGCACCGCTCCTCACAGCGACTCCGCTCTGCTTGGGACTGGCTTCTCCGGCAGCTGACGAGTCCGGGGGGGGGCTCCGGCCAGTCGCCTGCCGTGGGGGGGGGAGGAGTCATTATGGGTGATAGGGGAAACACGGCTATGGCTCTTATAATGCCCCTCCCCCCCTCCTGGGGGCACCAGATTTGTTTATTGTGTACTGTACGACTCTTCTGCCCCTCCCCCGTCTGTCCACACTCTAGTCGCTGTCGCCACCCCCTTTTTCATTTTTTGTTGCCGAATTTCCCGCTTTTCATTATTGAATTTTGTTCATTGGACTTTTTTGTAATTTTGTTTTGTACAAAAGATGAATAAAGTGCAGAATTTTACTGTCTGCTTCTCTGTATTCCGTCTTCGTTAACATTTACAACGCAGGGGATGTCCCATACACGGGTCGCTGCTCTGGGGCAGGTAAGTGTCACTGAGAGAGAGGTGTATGAACCGGAATGGAGCCTGTTCATTTTGTTGTGAAACCTGAACTGTTGCATCTCATCGCTGCCGATCTGATGAGGCCTCTTTGCAGCCACTTCCTGTCTCCATGCACTCCAGCGATGGCCGCGCGCCCCTTCTCAGGGCGGGTTTCCTTGTCTGTGTAATGTGTGCTGGGACAGCCCTAGGGGCTTCTAATGGAGAATCACAACACAGGAGAACGATTGGTAGACAGTTGTCACCCTACAGGAAGTGCCCTGATGGCGGGATCACCAAAGGGTATGATTAACCACTTCCCGCCCCTCGGTTCGTCATATGACGTCTTTGACTTTCAATGGGAATACCTGAATGATGGGTGCAGCTACAGACATTATTCAGATATTCTCGTTTTCAGCCGGCGATGCTGTGCACCATAAGAACGATCATAGCGGCAATTCAGCCGATTGATCGTTCTTATAGGCAACGGGAGGATACGCCCCCTCCCGCCGCCATCCGGTGCTTCTCCGGGCTCTCCCGTGCCATCGGGGGCCCGGAGAAAAAAAAAATCGCCTGCCGCCGGATGACGAGCATAGAGATTTCCGGTGACCAGATGGTCACCAGTCATCTCTATGACCGCCGGAGGCCCTTTATGACGTCACGCCCAGTACCCGGAAGTAAAAAAAGCCGCGATCGCGGCTGTCAGCATGAGATCAGTGAATTTTTTTTTTTTTTACCGATCTCATGCTTTCCAGCCTGGAGGAGAGATGTGGGGGTCTTATTGGCCCCACATCTCTCCATAAAGAGGACCTGTCACATAGATTCCCATTATATTCCTATTACAAGGGATGTTTACATTCCTTGTACAGGGGGTCCCCGACTTACGAACACCCGACCTACGAACAACCCCTACTTACGAACGGGGCGCTGCGGGGACCCTCTGCCATTTTTCTGTGTTCTTCGCCATCTTTGGCCGTTCTGCGCATGCGCGGCCATACGGAGCCTCGGAAAATGCCGGAAATGTCCGTAATTTGCCGCGCATGCGCAGAACGGCAATAGACGGAACATTGGAAATGGAAATGGAAATCTTCCGTACAGGCGGGCAGTCCCTAACGAGTTCGTAACTCGGGGACCCCCTGTAATAGGAATAAAAGTGATCAAAAAAAAAAATGTAAAAAAAAAGTGTAAAAATAAAAAAATTAGTAAAAAAATAAAAAAAAAAAGAAAATACAAAGAAAAAATGTAAAACGCCCCAGTCACCGGTAGCTCGCGCTCAGAAGCGAACACACACGTAAGTCCCGCCCACATATGTAAACACCGCTCAAACCACACATGTGAGGTATTGCCGCGTGCGTTAGAGCGCATGCAACAATTCTAGTACTAGACCTCCTCTGTAACTCTAAACTGATAACCTGTCAAAAAATTTAAAGCGTCGCCTATGGAGATTTTTAAGTACCAAAGTTTGGCGCCATTCCATGATTGTGCGCAGAGTTTAAAGCGTGACATGTTCGGTATCCAGTTACTCGGCGTAACATCATCTTTCACATTATATAAAACAATTGGGATAACTTTACTGTTTTGTTATTTTTTAATTCACGAAACCGTTTTTTTTTCCCAAAAAAAAAAGGTGTTTGAAAAATTATTGCGCAAATACCGCGTGAGATAAAAAGTTGCAATGACCGCCATTTTATTCCCTAGGGTGTCTGGTAAAAAAAAACAAATAATGTTTGGGGGGTTCTGAGTAATTTTCTAGCAAAAAAAATTATGATTTTTACATGAAGGAGAGAAGTGCCAGAATAGGCCCCGGTATGGAAGTGGTTAATGAAAGCTGCAGATTGTAAAAAGATTGAAAATGATTTTTGCTAGAAAATTCTGATTTAAACCTGTAAACAAAAAGTTGCAAGTTTGGGGGTTACAAGTAGTTTTCTAGCAATATATATACTGATTTAAACCTGTAGAGACAAAAATCTTTATATATATATATATATAAAAAAAGCGCTGTGTAAGGTGTCGGCGATATATAAATACCTGTAATAAATAACAAACAAATTTTTATTTGGTCCGGTAGATTAAAAAAAACAAAAAAACAAGTGATTTCAGCTAAATTCACAGTTATGTTGGGGGGGCCCCTGGAATGGAATGTTTGGCCCCCCCGGATTGGTTACATTCAGTGTCTTCACCACAAGGAGTGCAAACGTTATAAAAGTGTGCTTTCTGTAATACAAAAATACTAATATAAAAAAGGTACAAAGTGTCCAAGGCCCCTCGGGGGGGATGGATGAAGAAGTCTCCGCCCCCCCAGCTCAGAAATGTGCGGGGGCCGTCCTTGTGTTCAGTGCTCACTCCAGCGTGGATCAATAACAAAAAGACAATGTAAGAAACTATTCAAGGTGGCTGGGGGAGGGGGGGAAGCGGAACGTGAGACCCCCTGGTACCTGCGATATTATTTCCCTGAGAGCAGCGCCGCCGCCGTGTAGCGAGACGAGCAATGGCGCAGTTCCTGCTGGAGCTGTTCCTTCAGGGTGGAGATCTGTGGGATTGGAGAGAACACAAAATGGAACATTTCAGGTTTCTTTTTTGTTTTTACTGTCAACGTTCTCTCTGGGTTTTCCCAGCTCCGGCCTGAACTACCCTCCTTAGTCCTTTCCACCCCACCACAGGCAGCTTCCAGCTTTAACCCCCCCCCACACAGGCGGCTCCCAGTTTCTCCCCCCCCCCACCCCCGGCCCCCACTCCCCCCCTCACCCCCCCCTACAGGCGGCTCCCAGTTTCTCCCCCCCCCCCCCCCCCCTCCCCCCCCCCCCCCCTACAGGCGACTCCCAGTTCCCCCCCCCCTACAGGTGTCCCCCAGCTTCTCCCCCCCCCACTACAGGCGGCTCCCCGCTTTAACCTCACCCCTACAGGCTGCTCCCAGCTTTAACCCCCCCCCCACAGGCGGCTCCCAGCTTTACCCCCCCTACAGGCGGCTCCCAGTTTCCCCTCACCCCCCCTACAGGCGGCTCCCAGCTTCCCCCCCCCCCCCTACAGGCGGCTCCCAGTTTCCCCTCACCCCCCCTACAGGCGGCTCCCAGTTTCCCCTCACCCCCCCTACAGGCGGCTCCCAGTTTCCCCCCCTCCCACAGGCGGCTCCCAGTCCCTCCCCCCCTACAGGTGTCCCCCAGCTTCCCCCCCCCCACTACAGGCGGCTCCCAGCTTTACCCCCCCCCCCCTACAGGCGGCTCCCATCTCCCCCCCCCCCCCCCACAGGCAGCTCCCAGTCCCCCCCTACAGGTGGCCCCCAGCTTCTCCCCCCCCCTTACAGGCGGCTCCCAGCTTCCCCCCCCCCCCTACAGGCGGCTCCCAGTTTCTCTCCCCCCCCGCCCCTTACAGGCGGCTCCCAGCTTTAGCCCCCTACAGGTGGCTCCCAGCTTTACACCCCCCCCCCCAGGTGGCTCCCAGCTTCCCCACCTCTCTACAGGCGGCTCAGAGCTTTTAACCCCCTACAGGTGGCTGCCAGCTTTACCCCCCCCCCCCCCCCCCTTACAGGCAGCTCCCAGTTTTACCCCCCCCCTTACAGGCGGCTCCCAGCTTTTAACCCCCCCCCCCTACAGGTGGATCCCAGCTTTTAAAAATCAAAGTCCTGCCAATCTCCAGAGACAAGATGCCTACTATTATCTTGGTAAAAACGTGCCGTGTGTGCCCCTCTGAAGTTGGTTTCACCCTTTTTAAAATCCTGACTTCAGGACTCGGCACCACTGGCTGCCACCCCCATCTAATGACGGAGACCTTATTGGTCATTCAGGAACTCTTGGGCTACTTTCACACTGAGGAGGGCAGGCGCTGGCGGTAAAGCGACCATATCGTTAGCGCCGCTTTACCGTCATTTTAGCGGCGCTATTCGGCCGATAGCGGGGCAGTTTTAAACCCCCGCTAGCGGCCGAAAAAGGGTTAAAAAGGGCCGCAAAGCGCTGCTGCAGTGCCCGCGGGTTTGCAGTGCTGCCCCATTGTTTTCAATGGGTAGCGGAGCTTTAGGAGCGGTGAATACAGCGCTCCAAAGATGCGGCTTGCAGGACTTTTTTGACCGTCCTGCAAGCGCACCGCTCCAGTATGAGAGCCCTCGGGGCTTTCACATTGGGGTGAATTGAGCGGCTCTTTCAGGGTGCTTTGCGGGCGCTATTTTTTGCACTTTAGCGCCTCAGTGTGAAAGAAGCCTTGCTGGAGAGGGGAATCGCAGACAGTCCTGAAAGGAAGCCTCTGGGTATACAGGGAAACTAGTTTCAGAGAGACACACACAGGAGGACTTTCTAGCTCAGCAAGGTTACAACCAAGAGAAAGGAAGGCGGTCATATATACAAAGCACACAGAGCCCGCTGCCCATCAGCCTCACCAACCGGTGAATGGACTCACCTGTTCCTCCAAGCCTTTGACCCGCTGGCGGTGTGCCCTCTCCCTGGCATCCAGAGTGCGCTCGGCCTGGATCTGAGCGTTCCTCAGCCTCTCGATCTCCATCTGCAGCTCTTGGCGGTGCCGGGCCGCCGTCTCCATCAGAGTTTGAGAATGGGTCTGCTCCATGTCTGCGATCTGAGCCTGGAGAGGAAGGAGAGGTGATTATCGGGGTGTCCACAAAGGAAGGCCGAGTCCCGCTAGTCTAGAAGAGCAGGATGGTGATGAGCTAAGAGGAGGAGGATGAAGGGGCTAGAAGACAACTCTGTAAGTAGAAGACTATTAATCTGTGTAGAGAGAATCTCTCATATGTGGCTGAAGGAACAGATGTTCTAGAGCTGCATGCAGGGAGCAGGAAGAGCAGAAAAGGGGGGGGGGGGGTACTGCGGGTTATGCCAAAAAATACAACTATGACCTGGGGGAGCAGATGGAAGGCTGGGGGTGGGGACAGCAAAATAACAGAAGAAGACAGAATGAGAATAGTGATGGAGGATAATTAGTAGCCATTGGGGTTCACATCACAGACCGGGGGTGGGGAGAAAGAGGAGGATCAGACTGTTGTGATGTGGGGGCACAGGGAAGGCTATTTGTTTGTGATGGACAGGAATTCATTAGAGGGGTTGACAGTTGGAATACACAGCTAGTAAGGAATGGATAGACTAGGCAAGAAATCATATGGTGAGAGTTAATGTGACAGACAGTAATGGAGGAATGAGCAGTAATAATGGGGGCTCTGATGACCTCAATGGGTTGAGAAATGATTGCAGTACACAGTCAGTGATGGAGGATCAGTAATAGTAATGACATTCAGAAGACATAGTTCATGGGACAGGGGACAGTGATGGAGGACCACCAAAAGTGATGACATTCAGTATTCCATAGTTGGTGTACAGAGGAAGGCAAAGGAGGATCAATAGTATTAAATCACAGCCAATAGCCATAGTTGGGGGCTGAAGTACAGGGGGGCGGTGATGGAGGATCAGTAATAATGACATTCAGTAGACATAGTTGAGTGTCGGGGGGTTCGGTAGACATGTTTGGGTGTTGGATGGTTGGGGTACAGGGGAATGGTAATGGAGGATCAGTAGTGATGACATTTGGTGAGCATAGTTGAGGTTCATGGGAATGGTAATGCAGGATCAATAGAGATGACATTCGGTAGACGCATTTGGGAGTTGGATGGTTGGGGTAAAGTGATGGCAGCTCGGTAGTGATGACACTGGGTAGATATAGTTGGATGGTTGGGGTACAGTGATGGAGGCTCGGTAGTGATGGCAGCTCGGTAGATATAGTTGGGAGTTGGATGGTTGGGGTACAGTGATGGCAGCTCGGTAGTGATGACACTGGGTAGATATAGTTGGGGGTTGGATGGTTGGGATACAGTGATGACACAAGATAGATATAATTGGGGGTTGGATGGTTGGGGTACAGTGATGGAGGCTCGGTAGTGATGACACTAGGTAGATATAGTTGGGAGTTGGATGGTTGGGGTACAGTGATGACACTAGGTAGATATAGTTGGGGGTTGGATGGTTGGGGTACAGTGATGGAGGCTCGGTAGTGATGACACTGGGTAGATATAGTTGGGAGTTGGATGGTTGGGGTACAGTGATGGAGGCTCGGTAGTGATGACACTGGGTAGATATAGTTGGGAGTTGGATGGTTGGGGTACAGTGATGGCAGCTCGGTAGTGATGACACTGGGTAGATATAGTTGGGAGTTGGATGGTTGGGGTACAGTGATGGAGGCTCGGTAGTGATGACACTGGGTAGATATAGTTGGGGGTTGGATGGTTGGGGTACAGTGATGGAGGCTCGGTAGTGATGACACTAGGTAGATATAGTTGGGAGTTGGATGGTTGGGGTACAGTGATGACACTAGGTAGATATAGTTGGGGGTTGGATGGTTGGGGTACAGTGATGGAGGCTCGGTAGTGATGACACTGGGTAGATATAGTTGGGAGTTGGATGGTTGGGGTACAGTGATGGCAGCTCGGTAGTGATGACACTGGGTAGATATAGTTGGGGGTTGGATGGTTGGGATACAGTGATGACACAAGATAGATATAATTGGGGGTTGGATGGTTGGGGTACAGTGATGGAGGCTCGGTAGTGATGACACTAGGTAGATATAGTTGGGAGTTGGATGGTTGGGGTACAGTGATGACACTAGGTAGATATAGTTGGGGGTTGGATGGTTGGGGTACAGTGATGGAGGCTCGGTAGTGATGACACTGGGTAGATATAGTTGGAAGTTGGATGGTTGGGGTACAGTGATGGAGGATCGGTAGTGATGACACTGGGTAGATATAGTTGGGAGTTGGATGGTTGGGGTACAGTGATGGCAGCTCAGTAGTGATGACACTGGGTAGATATAGTTGGGAGTTGGATGGTTGGGGTACAGTGATGGAGGCTCGGTAGTGATGACACTGGGTAGATATAGTTGGGAGTTGGATGGTTGGGGTACAGTGATGGCAGCTCGGTAGTGATGACACTGGGTAAATATAGTTGGGGGTTGGATGGTTGGGGTACAGTGATGGAGGCTCGGTAGTGATGACACTGGGTAGATATAGTTGGGAGTTGGATGGTTGGGGTACAGTGATGGCAGCTCGGTAGTGATGACACTGGGTAAATATAGTTGGGGGTTGGATGGTTGGGGTACAGTGATGGAGGCTCGGTAGTGATGACACTGGGTAGATATAGTTGGGAGTTGGATGGTTGGGGTACAGTGATGGCAGCTCGGTAGTGATGACACTGGGTAAATATAGTTGGGAGTTGGATGGTTGGGGTACAGTGATGGCAGCTCGGTAGTGATGACACTGGGTAAATATAGTTGGGGGTTGGATGGTTGGGGTACAGTGATGGAGGCTCGGTAGTGATGACACTGGGTAGATATAGTTGGGGGTTGGATGGTTGGGGTACAGTGATGGAGGCTCGGTAGTGATGACACTGGGTAGATATAGTTGGGGGTTGGATGGTTGGGGTACAGTGATGGAGGCTCGGTAGTGATGACACTGGGTAGATATAGTTGGGAGTTGGATGGTTGGGGTACAGTGATGGCAGCTCGGTAGTGATGACACTGGGTAAATATAGTTGGGGGTTGGATGGTTGGGGTACAGTGATGGAGGCTCGGTAGTGATGACACTGGGTAGATATAGTTGGGAGTTGGATGGTTGGGGTACAGTGATCGCAGCTCGGTAGTGATGACACTGGGTAAATATAGTTGGGGGTTGGATGGTTGGGGTACAGTGATGGAGGCTCGGTAGTGATGACACTGGGTAGATATAGTTGGGGGTTGGATGGTTGGGGTACAGTGATGGAGGCTCGGTAGTGATGACACTGGGTAAATATAGTTGGGGGTTGGATGGTTGGGGTACAGTGATGGAGGCTCGGTAGTGATGACACTGGGTAGATATAGTTGGGGGTTGGATGGTTGGGGTACAGTGATGGAGGCTCGGTAGTGATGACACTGGGTAGATATAGTTGGGAGTTGGATGGTTGGGGTACAGGGAACAGTGATGGGGGATCAGTAATATTAATGACATTCAAGACATAGCTGGGGCTTGGTATGGGGGATAATGATACGACTCAGTAGTGATGACTTTAGCGGACATAATTGGGGGTCGAATGGTTGGGATACAGGGGATGGTGATGTAGGATCAGTTCAGTAGACATAGTTGGGGTACAGTAATGGAGGATCAGTAGCAATGACATTCGTTAGTTGGGGGTTAAATGATTGGGGGGCAGTGATGGAGGATCAGTAGTAATGATGTTCGGTAAACATAGTTGGGGTACAAGGATGGAGGACAAGTAGCATTATTGACATTTATTGGACATAGTTGGGGCTTGGGGTACGGGAGGATGGTGATGGAGGATCAGTAATGATGACATTCAGTGAACATACTCGAGGTTGCAGTACAGAGGCAGGTGATGGAAGATCAGTAGTGATATTATTGACATTCTGTAGACATAACTGGGGTTGGATGGCTGGGATACAGGGGGATAGTGATGGAGGATCAGAAGTGATGACATTCAGTAGACACATTTGAGGGCCGGGTGATTGGGGTACAGTGATGGAGGCTCAGTAGTGCTGACAGTCGGTATATATAGTTGGGAGTCGAATGGTTGGGGTACAGTGATGGAGGCTCAGTAGTGCTGATAGTGGGTAGATATTGTTGGGAGTCAAATGGTTGGGGTACAGCGATGGAGGCTCAGTAGATATAGTTGGGAGTTGGCTGGTTGGGGTAGAGGGATGGAGGCTCAGTAGTGCTGACACTGGGTAGATATAGTTGGGAGTTGGTTGGGGTAAGGGGATGGAGGCTCAGTAGTGCTGATAGTGGGTAGATATAGTTGGGAGTTGGTTGGGGTACAGGGATGGAGGCTCAGTAGTGCGGATAGTGGGTAGATATAGTTGGGAGTTGGTTGGGGTACAGGGATGGAGGCTCAGTAGTGCTGACAGTGGGTAGATATAGTTGGGAGTCAGATGGTTGGGGTACAGGGATGGAGGCTCAGTAGTGCTGACAGTGGGTAGATATAGTTGGGAGTCGCATGGTTGGAGTACAGAGATGGAGGCTCAGTAGAGATAGTTGGGAGTTGGTTGGTTGGAGTACAGAGATGGAGGCTCAGTAGAGATAGTTGGGAGTTGGTTGGTTGGGGTACAGGGATGGGGGCTCAGTAGTGCTGACACTGGCTAGATATAGTTGGGAGTTGGATAGTTGGGGTACAGGGAACAGTGATGGAGGATCAGTAGTATTAATGACATTCAAAAGACATAATTGGGGTACAGGGGATTGTGATGACTTTAGCAGACATAGTTGGGGTACAGGGGATGGTGATGTAGGATCAGTAAAGTTGACATTCAGTAGACATAGTTGGGGTACAGAGGATGGTGATGTAGGATCAGTAGACTTAGTTGGGGTACAGGGGATGGTGATGTAGGATCAGTAGACATAGTTGGGGTACAGGGGATGGTTATGTAGGATCAGTAGACATAGTTGGGGTACAGGGGATGGTTATGTAGGATCAGTAGACATAGTTGGGGTACAGGGGATGGTTATGTAGGATCAGTAGACATAGTTGGGGTACAGGGGGATGGTGATGTAGGATCAGTAGACATAGTTGGGGTACAGGGGATGGTGATGTAGGATCAGTAGACATACATAGTTGGGGTACAAGGGATGGTAATGTAGGATCCTTAGACATAGTTGGGGTACAGGGGATGGTGATGTAGGATCAGTAGAGTTGACATTCAGTAGACATAGTTGGGGTACAGGGGGGATGTAGGATCAGTAGACATACATAGTTGGGGTACAGGGGATGGTGATGTAGGATCAGTAGACATAGTTGACAAGGGATGGTGATGTAGGATCAGTAGACATAGTTGGGGTACAAGGGATGGTGATGTAGGATCAGTAGAGTTGACATTCAGTAGACATAGTTGGGGTACAGGGGATGGTGATGGAGGATCAGTAGACATAGTTGGGGTACAGGGGATGGTGATGTAGGATCAGTAGACATAGTTGGGGTACAGGGGGTGGTGATGTAGGATCAGTAGACATAGTTGGGGTACAGGGGGTGGTGATGTAGGATCAGTAGACATAGTTGGGGTACAGGGGATGGTGATGTAGGATCAGTAGACATAGTTGGGGTACAGGGGATGGCGATGTAGGATCAGTAGACATAGTTGGGGTACATGGGATGGTGATGTACGATCAGTAGACATAGTTGGGGTACAGGGGATGGTGATGTAGGATCAGTAGAGTTGACATTCAGTAGACATAGTTGGGGTACAAGGGATGGTGATGTAGGATCAGTAGACATAGTTGGGGTACAAGGGATGGTGATGTAGGATCAGTAGACATAGTTGGGGTACAGGGGATGGTGATGTAGGATCAGTAGACATAGTTGGGGTACAGGGGATGGTGATGTAGGATCAGTAGTTGGGGTACATGGGATGGTGATGTACGATCAGTAGACATAGTTGGGGTACAGGGGGGATGGTGATGTAGGATCAGTAGACATAGTTGGGGTACAAGGGATGGTGATGTAGGATCAGTAGACATAGTTGGGGTACAGGGGATGGTGATGTAGGATCAGTAGACATAGTTGGGGTACAGGGGATGGTGATGTAGGATCAGTAGACATAGTTGGGGTACAGGGGATGGTGATGTAGGATCAGTAGACATAGTTGGGGTACAGGGTGACAGTTATGTAGGATCAGGATTAAACGATGTCCGGTAAACATAATTGTGGTGAGATGGTTGGGGTTCAGGGGCAGGTACTGGAAGATCAGTAGTGGTATTAATGACATTCTGTAGACACATTAGGACTCAGATGGTACATGGGACAGTGATGGAGGGTTAATTAATGACATTTAGTAGACATAGTTGGGGTTGGAGAATCAGGGCACACATACTAGTTATAGAGAAGGGGGGAGGGATCACTAATTCAGAAGTTGGGGTACACTGGCAGGGCAATCTTAGGCACCTAGTGTCCTATAACATTACTGGGCCACACTCACCAGACTGAACGTGATCTTGCGCCTAACCCTGTTTAACTGCATCTTCATGGGATAGCCGGGAAGGGGAGAAAGAATGCCATGAACCAACCAATAGGAAGACAGATCTCGGTCGCAGCCCCCGTCATTCTATCACCTACACAGGGGTTAAGGTGGTGACCTCAGAGGTCGCTCTAGGACTCGGCTCTTCTCTCACCTCTAGTAGATGGACTTGTCTCTGTGCATCCCCCAACTCCTGTTCCACGGTGGTCAGCGATCGATCCAAGCGACCCTTCTCTGCCGACAGCCGCAGCGTGTCCTCAGCCGTCTTAAGCTTCTCACGCTCCACCTATTGAAGGATAAAACATTTTAATGTCACCCAATAGTTTATTATTGTTATAGGCACCCTATGCCCCCCCCACCCCACTCAATCCTCCAAGGCCACCGGACAGACGCCCCTCTCTAATCTTGTCCCCTCCCCCTCACCTTGTCCAGTGTCTTCTTCAAGGCATTCTTGTCTTTCTCCATTCTCAGAGACGAGCGTTCCATCTCTCGCTTCTCCGCCTCCAGCTGAACCAGCGTGCGTTGCAGCCCGCTGAGGCGCTCTTGTAGTACCTCCCTCTCCTCCTGCAGCTTCTGGAGGTTCCTCAGCGAGACGCCTTCGCTCTCCTGACGCTGTCGCAGGATCTGGTGAGCGAGAGAAGTTGGGTGAGGCCCCTCGTACAGGATTTCATATCTCTAAGAATGTCTTGCTTAACCACCTGAGTCCCAGTATACGTCATATGACGTCTTTTTGTTCTCCGGGGTATATCTGAATGATGGGTGTATCTACAGACATCATTCAGATATTGCCGTTTTCAGCCGGCGATTTCCCTACACCATAAGAACGATCATAGCGGCTGTTCCACCGCTTGATCGTTCTTATGGGCCGCGGGAGGGGGACGCCCCCCCCCTCCCGCCGCCCTCCCCCCTCCCGCCGCCCTCCGGTGCTTCTACCGACTCACCGCTTCCATCGGTGAGTCGGACTCAGGATCCGCCGGCCCCCGGATGATGACCATAGAGATTTACGGCGGACCAGATGGTCGCCGGAGTCTCTATGATCGTTCGGAGGCCCGGGTGCGATGTTATGACGTCACGCCCGACCTCTGCATTCAAAAAACGGCGGCACCGCAGCTGGGAAGCGGTGATCGTTTTTTTTTTTGTTTTTTTTCTGATTTTAGGCTTCCCAGCCTAGAGGTGAGATGTGGGGTCTTATTGACCCCCCAATCTCACTGTAAAGAGGTCCGATCGTGCCAAATTCCTATTACAAGGGATGTTTACATTCCTTGTAATAGAATAAAAGTAATCAAATATATTTTTTTTTTTTTTTTTTAAAGGTGTTGAACTAAAAAAATAAAGTAAAATTAACAATAAAAAGAAAAAAAAAAAAATGTTAAAGCGCCCCTGTCCCTGCGAGCTCGTACGCAGAAGCGAACGCATATGTAAGTCCCGCCCACATATGAAAACGGTGTTCAAACCACACATGTGAGGTATCGCCGCGAACGTTAGAGCGAGAGCAATAATTCTAGCCCGAGACCTCCTCTGTAACTCAAAATATGTAACCAGTAAAAAATGTTAAAGCGTCGACTATGGGGATTTTAAATACCAAAGTTTGGCGCCATTCCACAAGCGCATGCAATTTTGAAGCGTGACATGTTGGGTATCTATTTACTCGGCGTATCTTCATCTTTCACATTATGCAAAAAAATTGGGCTAACTTTACTGTTTTGTTTTTTTTTTTAAAGCAGGAAACTGTTTTTTTTTCTGAAAAAAACGCGTTCGAAAAATTGCTGCGCAAATACCGCGCGAGATAAAAAGTTGCAACGACCGCCATTGTATTCTTTAGGGTCTTTGCTAAAAAAAAAACATATATAATGTTTGGGGGTTCTATGTAATTTTCTAGCAAAAAAATTGGAATTTTACATGTAGGAGAGAAATGTCAGAATTGGCCTGGAACTCAGGTGGTTAAAAGGAGAATCGCATCAGATTATCCCAAAACCGATTGGCTAGCTGATGACAAAGCACAGTTGGTCCTTTAGATACTTTTCCAAAACGACGGCCACTTACCTCCTGCATTTGTCGCACTTGCCCCTCCAGCTCCATCCGTTGAAGTTCTCCCTCGGCCACCTCATCCCGCAGCTCCTGATTTTGCTCGAGAAGCCCCGTGTTCTGCTTCTTGCAGTCTGACGCGGCGACCCGTGCGGCTTCCAGCCGTTCCTGTATGAGGAACCGCCAATGAAAGTTTAGAACTGATCACCATTGGAGACGACACTGAAATTCATATACCGGGTGATAGAAGTGTACCGAGGTGGACATGCTGGTATTCTCCATAATGGAAGCGTCTCCCTCCCTTCCCCCCCCCCCCCGTATGATAAGTCGCGTTCCTCCACACTGACCTGCAGGATGCGCCTCTCGTGCTCGCTGGAGGTCAGCAGCTTCTGCAGTTGTCCGATCTTCTCATGGGAGGAGCTAGAGGTGGAATTACATTCAGAGAGGGAGCTGGACAGACTCTGGATCTTCTCCTTTAAGGAGGACTCGCTCTCCTGAACCTTCCCCAGAGTCGCATTCAGACGCTCTACACAGAGCTGCAGGGTACTGACTTTCCCCTCGCTGTCCGCCAACTAGAGAAACAACAAAAATGGTTAGATGTGGATGCAGGAGATGTCAGGTCATACAATCAGCATCTGCCTGTCATGCAGTGGCGGCTGGTGCTCAAAATTTTTTGGGGGACGCAAACAAACTGAAAAATACTGAACCCCCCCCCCCCCCCCCCCATCAATTGCTGCCTCACTGTGCCCATCAAATGCAGCCACTGTGCCCATCAAATGCAGCCACGTGTGCCCAAACGCAGCCACGTGTGCCCATCATACAAAGAAACTTGTGCCCTTCATACACAGACACCTGTTGCCATCAAATGCAGCCACTTGTGCCCATCAAACACATATATTGTGCCCATCAAACGCAGCAACTTGTGCCCTTCATACAGAGGCACTGTGCCTATCAAACGCAACCATTGTGCCCAAACGCAGCCACGTGTGCCCATCATATGCATCCACTGTGCCCATCAAACACAGAAACTTGTGCCCATCAAATGCAGCCACTTGTGCCATCAAATGCAGCCACTTGTGCCCAATTGGGCACAATGGATGTGTTTGATGGGCACATCAAAACGCAGCAACTTGTGCCCTTCATACGCAGGCACCTGTGCCCAAATGCAGCCACTTGTGCCCATCATATGCATCCACTGTGCCCATCAAACACAGAAACTTGTGCCCTTCATACACAGACACCTGTTGCCATCAAATGCAGCCACTTGTGCCCAAATGCAGCCACTTGTGCCCATCAAATGCAGCCACTTGTGCCCAACAAATGCACCACTTGTGCCCATCAAATGCAGCCACTTGTGCCCATCAAATGCAGCCACTTGGGCACAATGGATGTGTTTGATAGGCACAATGGATGTGTTTGATGGGCACATCAAATGCAGCAACTTGAACCCTTCATACGCAGGCACCTGTGTCCATCATATGCATCCACTGTGCCTATCAAACGCAGCCACTTGTGAATGAATGAGTGACTTGGAATAGCGCTACCTATGCGAACTGAATCGCCTCACGTCGCTGTTTGCCGCTGGTGTCCATTTGCGGTATGGCGCGGTCCTTTACCCCATGGAGTCCCGACGCGCTTACACATACACATTTTTTTGGCAGGGTCTAATTAACCTACCAGCATGTCTTTGGAGTGTGGGAGGAAACCGGAGTCCCCGGAGGAAACCCACGCAGGCACAGGGAGAACATGCAAACTCCAGGCAGGTAGTGTCGTGGTCAGGATTTGAACCAGCGACCCTATTACCCACTACACCACTGTGCTGCCCAAACGCAGCCAATTGTGCCCATCAAAACGCATAAATTGTGCCCTTCATATGCAGCCACTTGCACCCATCAAATGCAGCCAATTGCGCCCATCAAATGCAGCCAATTGCGCCCATCAAATGCAGCCACTTGCGCCCATCAAATGCAGCCACTTGCGCCCATCAAATGCAGCCACTTGCGCCCATCAAATGCAGCCACTTGTGCCCATCAAATGCAGCCACTTGTGCCCATCAAATGCAGCCCCTACGTCCTTCAAACACTGCCAACAAGATGATATGGAACTTACAGGTGCATCAAATTTCCTCCATTTCCATGACGCAGTGGCGGCCCTGGGCACCGCCCCCCCCACCCCAGCGGGCACCTACTCCGGGCGCCAGCTGTCACTGTTTGAAAATAACGTAGCTGTGTGGGGCTCTGCCCGCCTGAACATATCATTCATTCACAGTGCTCTGTGAATGTGAAACTACAATAACCGTCGGCCTTTGCAGGTGCGGTTCCCAAAGTGAACACGTGAGTTACTGAACCTTGAGTCCCCCGTTCACACCGGTTGCGACTTGTCATGCGATTTGATAGGTCCAAACCTGCATGACAAGTTGCGCCCTATTGTCGGCAATGGAACTGATCAAAACGGTGCGATGCCGAATTTTGCCGTGCCGCACCAATTCGAAAAATAAGTTCCTGCGCTATTTTTTCAGGTGCGACTTGCCTCAACATCTCTGCATGAAGTCGCACAGATGTCAGCCAAGTCGCATCTAAAGTCGCACAGATTTCAAAGTTGGATTTGGGGTGAACGGGGGGCTGAAAGCAATAAGCAGTCGGTAGTTGTGTCAGTCAAAGAAGGTAAAGAGTTCTGTCGATATATAAAGTAGGAAAATCTTCTCCAAGCAGAGAAGGCGTCCATCACCTACGGACACTAGCAAAAAAAAAAAAAAAAATGGAGTCCCATGGAGTAGGCGGGGTCATATAATACACTAGGCCAGTGATGGCGAACCTATGGCACGCGTGCCACAGCTGGCACGCAGAGTGGGCACACAAGAGGGTCCAGGACAGAGCTAGAGGTCTCTCTCTCCTCTCAGCCCCCCATCCCTCTCTTTCAGCCCCCCCCCCCCCTCTTTGTGTCCTCCTCTCTCTGCTCCCCCTCTCTCTCAGCTCACCCCTCTCGCACCCCTCTCTCTCTGTCCCCCTCTCTCTCTCTGTCCCCCCTCCCTCGCTCTGTTCCTCCTCTCTCTCAGCATTTCTCTCACACCCCTCTCTCTCAGCCCCCCTCCCTCTCTGTTCCCTCTCTCTTTCAGCATATCTCTCACACCCCTCTCTCTCTGCCCCCTCTCAGCATCTCTCTCCCCCCCCCTCCCTCCCTCTCTCTCAGCCCATCCTCCCTCTCAGCATATCTCTCACACCCCTCTCTCTCTCTGCCCCCCCCCTCCCTCTCTCCCAGCCCCCCTCCCTCTCAGCATATCTCTCACACGCCCTCTCTCTCTCTGCCCCCTCTCAGCATCTCTCTCAGCCCCCCCCCTCCCTCTCTCTCAGCCCCCCCTCCCTCTCAGCATATCTCTCACACCTCTCTCTCTGCCCCCCCTCCCTCTCTCTTTTCCAGCATATCTCTGCCCCTCTCTCTCTCGTGTGCGAATTGCCGTGTTGGCACTTTGCAACACAAAATCAATGTATTTATTTCAGTTTGGGCACTCTTCGCCATTACTGCACTAGGCGGTGAACCCAGCAGCAAAAATTCTGCCGGTGTCCAATCACCTGAAAGTATCGGCATATAAGCCATGGTCTATGAATGTCCGTGTTATGTACTGTATCATAAAGATAAAAGTTTTCTTATATACATGAAAATTGGGGCCAAAAATGACTACATCAAGAGTCTGATGTATCCTCCCCCTGGTGTTCAGAAGCAGCACTACACCAATTTTAAAACAAGCTCTTGATTGGACCGAAGATGTGTGTCTGACATGAAGAACAGTTGCAGATCTCCATATATTACAGCCGGTGCCTACATTTTCCTCACTATTAGTATGTAGCACAGTTACCAATGATGAGGGAGGGGCCCACAGGATAGAGATACACTTGGTGGGGGCCCCTGGTTATACAGAGGGACCCCCCCGGTCTGCACTCACCTGTCTCTGTAGTTTTTCTACCCGCTGCTGCAGTTCCTGTATTTCGACCTCTCGGTCGCCCAGCACCAGCTTCACCCTCTGCAGCTCCCCCTCCAGGCCCCGGCGGGACACCTCCAGTTTGGTGTTGCGGTTCTCGGCGGCGTCCAGCACTTCTTTCAGACGCCGCTTGTCACCGTCCAGCTTGGCCTCATTGGCTTTTATTTTATTGAGTTTTTCCTGAGGGAGAAGAAAGGTTCAGGGGACGGAACAGACTTCTATTGTGACAGGTACTCTTTTTATACATGTCTAAGGTTCTAGATACCGTGTTTCCCCAAAAAATAAGCCCTACCCCGAAAGTAAGACCTAGCTTGGTTTTCGGGGAGGGCTGAAATATAAGCCCTAGTAAAGTTCATATAAAAATATTTCATTGTACTCCTGTATATTTGTCCGCTCTTTAAAATTTCAATAAACTTCATGTTAAAAAAATATACATATAATCCGCGTTGTAAAAATATTCTACAATGTCCACGATCCACTGTCTCCTTTTGTAACTTTATTGCCGAAAATACCTTATTTACAGCACCGCTGGGCGCTCACGTGACCCGCCAGAGATCTCCTCTCCTCCCGGCTGACGTCCGCGGCCCCTCCCTCTGCAGTGCTCGGGGCGGACATTAACAGGCATCTCGGCCCCTCCCTCTGCAGTGCTTGGAGCGGGGCTGACGTCACCAGTCGTCTCGGCCCCTCCCTCTGTAGTGCTCGGAGTGGGGCTGACATCAACAAGCATCTTGGCCCCTCCCTCTGCAGTGCTCGGAGCGGGGCTGACGTCAACAAGCGCCTCGACCCCTCCCTCTCCAGTGCTCGGAGCGGGGCTAACGTCACCAGTTGTCTCGGCCTCTCCCTCTGTACTGCTTGGAGCGGGGCTGACGTCAACAAGTGCCTCGGCCCCTCCCTCTGCAGTGCTCGGAGCGGAGCTGACGTCAACAGGCATCTCGGCCCCTCCCTCTGCAGTGCTCGAAGCGGGGCTGACGTCAACAAGTGTCTTGGCCCCTCCCTCTGCAGTGCTCGGAGCGGGGCTGCCATCAACAGGCATCTCAGGCCCCTCCCTCTGCAGTGCTTGGAATGGAACTGACGTCAACAGGCATCTCGGCCCCTCCCTCTGTAGTGCTCGGAGCGGTGCTGACGTCAACAGGCATCTCGGCCCCTCCCTCTGCAGTGCTCGGGGCGGGGCTGACGTCAGAAGGCATCTCGGCCCCTCCCTCTGCAGTGCTCGGGGCGGGGCTGACGTCAGAAGGCATCTCGGCCCCTCCCTCTGCAGTGCTTGGAACGGAACTGACGTCAACAGGCATCTCGGCCCCTCCCTCTGCAGTGCTCGGGGCTGACGTCAACAGGCATCTCGGCCCCTCCCTCTGCAGTGCTCGGAGCGGACATTAACAGGCATCTCGGCCCCTCTCTCTGTAGTGCTCGGAGCGGGGCTGACGTCAACAAGCGCCTCGACCCCTCCCTCTCCAGTGCTCGGAGCGGGGCTAACGTCACCAGTTGTCTCGGCCCCTCCCTCTGCAGTGCTCGGAGCGGTGCGGACGTCAACAGGCATCTCGGCCCCTCCCTCTGCAGTGCTCGGGGCGGACGTCAACAGGCATCTCGGCCCCTCCCTCTGTACTGCTTGGAGCGGGGCTGACATCAACGGGCATCTCGGCCCCTCCCTCTGCAGTACTCGGAGCGGGGAATAAGAGCTCCGGCGGATCACATGAGCGCCCAGCGGCGCTGTAAATTAGGTATCTTCGACAATAAAGTTACAAAAAGGAGACACACAGGACATTATATATTATTTTTTACAAAACGGATTACATATTTTTGTCTATTTTTGGGATAAAAGCTGTCATAATGATGACTCCTGAGCTGTGGGGGGGGGGGGAGAAGACAGGGGACATAGATAAGACACCCCCCCCCCCGAGAATAAGCCCTAGTGTGTATTTTGTAGCAGAAATTAATACAAGGCCCGATTTTTTTCCGGGGAAACGCGGTATCTGGCGCATTGTGTCCAGTTACACTGTCTGGGCGCCATGACCCGGCATATCGGTCAGTCCCATCCTTCTCGGCTCTAATGGTTCATCCACCCCCCCACCTGACATACCTGGGCCGCCCTGTGCTCGTTCTCTGCTGTTTGCAGGCTGCGCTCCAAGCTGGCTGCTTTCTCAAGGGCCAACCTGCGCTCCCGCTCAGTGCGTCTCAGTGTCTCCTCCTGCAGGATGAGTGTGGTCTGGGCATTGCTGAGCTTACAGTCCACGCCACGCTTACCTGGATACGGAGAGAACAGATACATACGCCTGTTAGAGCTCCAAACCAACGAGCCCCCCCCCCCCCCAGTCTATCAACCCCCCCAGAGTGCTGCTCACCCTCCTCCATCTCCGACAGCACTTTCTGCAGCTGCTGAACTCGTGTAGTCGCCCCGTCTCGCTCAGCCTCAATCTCCACCAGCTGCCGGGACGCCGTTCCCAGCTGAGTACGCAGGTCGTCCTATGGAATGAATCAATGTGTATAGAGAGAAGCTGAACATACAGGAGGGGAGTATATAGCACTGCATCTCCCCAAACGGGACAGTTGAGTCTGGTAAGGAGTGTAATTACCCCCTGTGATCCCCCCCCAGAAGTAAGTAGTCCTTACACTGTGTCCCACCCTTGCCCCCTCCCCCGCTCACCCTCTCTCTCTGAGTGTCCCGGAGTTCCTGCAGGAAGTCTTTCAGGGCGGTGCGGATGACCTCGGGGTCGATATCGGCCGACAGTTGCTCTCCTCGTGTAGGAGAGGCGGAGCGCTCCGGGGTGCGGCTGCGCTCCGGGCTGCCTGTACGGGGGATGGGGCTGCCTCGTCCATCAGTAGTTGTTGTGTATGTGTTGTCAAATCCTGAGCGAAGAGAAGACAAGAATGAAAAGACCGATCTGTGCCAGGCCTTGATGTGCCGACTCTCTGAGATGCCCACTTACCCTTTAGTGGGGAGAACACTCTGCGGGGTGAGCTACTGCGCCCCCTAATGGCCGGACTGGGCGTGCGTCCAGCTCGGCCAATCCCAAGAGTTCTCCTCAGAGCGGAGTGCAGGCTGCTGAGTTTGTATTCAGTCTCCCGCTTCTGTCCTTCCAGGCGTGCCAGCTCCGCCTCCAGCCCGTGGACCCGCCCCTCGCTGGCGCTCAGCTTCAGGCTCAGCTGAGCCACTTCCTCCTGCGATGCCGCCACTTTAATCTCCAGATTGCGGGTGTTGTCCAGCAGTTTCTTCTCATTGCCCCGAGCCTCCTCCAAACTGCCCTGGAGTTCCTTTTCTCGCAGGCCAAAGTCGCCCTCCACCTCCGTCAGCTTCCTCTGCAGGCCGCCGAGCTGTGGAAGATCAAAGGAAGTGATGTCAGTGGCGGGATTAGGAGTTCCTGTGCAGTATATTCCTTTCCACATCCACTCACACTTCCACCGTATCCCCCTTCCACGTCCACTTCCACCGTATCCCATTCTACGTCCAGTCCTACTTCCACCGTATCCTCTTCCACGTCCACTTCCACCATATCCCCTTCCACATCTACTCCCACCATATCCCCTTCCACGTCCACTCACACTTCCACCATATCCCCTTCCACGTCCACTTCCACCATATCCCCTTCCACGTCCACTTCCACCATATCCCCTTCCACGTCCACTTCCACTATATCCCCTTCCACGTCCACCATATCCCCTTCCACTCACACTTCCACCATATCCCCTTCCACTCACACTTCCACCATATCCCCTTCCACTCACACTTCCACTCACACTTTCACCATATCCCCTTCCACGTCCACTTCCACGTCCACTCACACTTCCACCATATCCCCTTCCACTCACACTTCCACCATATCCCCTTCCACGTCCACTTCCACTCACACTTCCACCATATCCCTTCCACGTCCACTTCCACGTCCACCATATCCACTTTCCATGTCCAGTTCCAATTCCACCATATCCCCTTCCACATCCGCTCACACCATATCCCCTTCCACATTCGCTCACACCATATCCCCTTCCACATCCACTCACACTTACACCATACGCCCTTCCACCAAATCCCCTTCCACATCCACTCACACTACCACCATATCCCCTTCCACATCCACTCACACCATATCCCCTTCCACTCACACTTCCACCATATCCCCTTCCACTTCCACCATATCCCCTTCCACATCCACTCACACTTCCAACATGTCCCCTTCTACATCCAGTCCCACTTCCACCATATCCCCTTCCACATCCAGTCCCACTTCCACTCACACTTCCACCATATACCCTTCCACATCCAGTCCCACTTCCACCATATCCCCTTCCACTCACACTTCCAACATGTCCCCTTCCACTTACACCGTATCCACCTTCCATGTCCACTCCCACTTCCAACATATCCCCTTCCACGTGCACTTCCACCGTATCCCCTTCCACATCCACTCCCACTTCCACCATATCCCATTCCACATCCACTTCCACCATATCCCCTTCCACATTCACTCACACTTCCACCATATCCCCTTCCACTTCCAACATATGCCCTTCCACGTCCACTTCCACCACGTTCACTTCCACCATATCCCCTTCCACATCCACTCCCACTTCCAACATATCCCCTTCCACGTCCACTTCCACCATATCTCCTTCCATGTCCACTTCCACCGTATCCCCTTCCAACATTTCCACGTCCCACTTCCACCGTATCCCCTTCCACGTCCACTTCCACCATATTTATCTTCTTCCACGTCCACTTCCACCATATCCCCTTCCACATCTACTCCCACCATATCCCCTTTCACATCCACTCCCACTTCCAATATATCCCCTTCCACTTCCAACATATCCCCTTCCACTCCCACTTCCAACATATCCCCATCCACTCACACTTCCACCATATCCCCCTTCCACATCCACTCCCACGTCCGCCGTATCCCCTTCCACATCCACTTCCAACATATCCCCTTCCACATCTACTCACACTTCCACCGTATCCCATTCCACGCCCACTCACACTTCCACCGTATCCCATTCCACATCCACTCCCACTTCCACCATATCCCCCTTCCACATCCACTTCCACCATATCCCATTCCACGCCCACTCACACTTCCACCGTATCCCCTTCCACTCACACTTACCTCCTTCCTGGTGGCTTCCCGGGCACTTTCCGTCTCCACCAGCTTCTGCTTCAAGGAGAAATTGTCTTTGCGCAGATCTTCCTCTCGCTGCTCGCACATAGAAAGGCGCGCCTGCACCTCCGCCAAGTCTCGGCTGCACTTTGTGCTCTCGTCATCCAGAACCTTCAGCTGTGAAGCGTTAGAGAGATTACAGAGGCTGCGATGATATGTGAGGCCCGACATACACGTAACAACCAATTTCTAAACGTGAAAGTAAAAAAGTCCTAAAACCCGAGTCATGCGAAATAAATTAAATAATAAATCACACCGCATATATATATATATATTTTTTTTTTTACACTGATTCTTGAATTTTTTACATTTATTTTTTGATCACTTTTATTGCTGTCAGGAATGTAACCTTCCCGTGTGACAGTAATAGGCAGTGACAGGTCTTCTTATGGAGAATGTGAAAAATTAATATATAAAAAAATAAATAAATTATTTGCATATATATATATAATATATATAATCTCACTCTACTATTACAAAAGGATTTATATAGATATATTGTGCAATGTGTATTGAGATTATATATATATATAAAATATAATTAATTATAAAAAAAATAATTTTATATATTATATAATTTTTTTTATTATTATTACTTATTTATTTTTTATTTTGAAGTTCTCAATGAACTAGCAGGGCATTGCAGAGCTCTCTAGATATTTAATGAAGTCTTCCTGTCAGTATGTAGCTGCCTGCTAGTATGAGGTACATGGTGCCCGTGATCTGATGATAGCGGGTGCAATGCTTTGCCGGCTCATAGTAAAAAAAAAAAAATGCACATTTTACCTGCAAAAAGATTTGCATGTATTATTGTTTTTTTTTTTTTTTTTTACAAAGGGGAACTTCTCCTTTAACTCTGTGCAATTTATGCTCATGAAGTGTGATCACTGCACGGGCAGAGACTGGGATGTCAACTGGCACGCAGAGCCTGGCTTGGGATGGAGCCCACATGAGTGCCCCCATAGCAAGCGGCTTGCTATGGGGGCACTCAGAAGGGGGGGGAGCACCGGCAGGGGACCCCAGAAAAGAAGGTTTGGGGGCGCTCTCTGCAATACTGCACAGAGCAGGTAAGTATGACAAGTTTTTTTACCTTTACAATCACTTTTATAATATAGGAAGTATGTTTTAGCAGGACCTGGTGAGACTTATCGATACATCTGTCAGATCTTATCTGGTTTCCTGTCCGTGGACAAATTACATAACCATATAACATGGTATTGAATGGTAGGTGATCCACATGGCCACACAGTAAGCGGCAAGGGGCTGCATGTGGCCCTTGGGCCGAAGGTTGGACCACAGGGGTATAGTAGGTGTTCCACAAGGCCGCACAGCAGCACAGGTGAAACGTGGCAGTGACTTTGGTGGCCATTGCCCTGGTTGGGAAGTCTCACTCCAAGTCTCAGGCTCCTGATTTATTCCTGGACTCACAATGACATCTTTCATTTCACACGTGGCGCACCCAGGTGCACGAAACCCTCACCTGCCGGCGCAGATCCTGCAGTTCTCTCCGCGCCTCCAGACGTGACCTCTCCACCTCTCGCAGGTTGCTGCGCAGATCGGTGGCCTCCTTCTCTGTGGCGGCTCTGGCCTCCTCCAGCACAGACAGCCTCTGCTCCTTCTCTTCGTTGGCCCGTTTCAGACTGTTGGTGCGACACAAGCAGTATAGTCAGCGCTGTCAAGCTTGATAGATCAACCCCACCTAGTGCTGTGTTGTTAGGGAGATTTACCCCCCCCCCTCTATTTTATTATAATGCTCCTGGTGACCATTGTCACTGGTAGTAGAAATGATGAGACATCCAAAAGTTTACGGTTGTCAGCAGAACAGGGTTTGGGGGGGGGGGGGTCTTCCAATGGGGACACGTGGTCTGGTGACAACGGTCTTCAGAGTTTTTTTCCTCTCACTTCCTGTTGTGTCTCTTGGAGAGGAAGTAAAAAGGAAAAACCTGACAGGGGTTCTCTCCCTACCCTACTCCATCTAAAACCTTAGCCACTTCAATACCGAGCGCTGTCACCCCCTTCCTGCCCAGGAGAATTTTCTAAAAATAGCGCCTGTATACCGCCTGAAAAAAACGGCCCCATTCACTCCAGTGTGAAAGCCGGCGGACTTTCACACTGGAGCGGTGCGCGCTAGCAGGACGGTAAAAAAAAGTCAGCATCTTTGGAGCTCCTATACCGCTCCTACCCATTGATTTCAATGGGACACTGCGGCAATACGGCCGCAAAGCGCCGCTTTGCGGGGGATTTTTTTTTACCCTTTTTCAGTCGCTTGTGGGGCGGTTTTACCCCCCGCGAGCCTAAATACCTTATACCGCTGCTAAAACGACGGTAAAGCAGCGCTAAATATAGCGCTGCTTTACCGTCGCTGCGGCTCCCCCCCCAGTGTGAAAGGGGCCTTAGAGTCCACACACTATGGGATCGATATCTGATAGTTTATCAATCCCAATGTACTGACTGCTGATCTCATTTCCTAAAATGCCAGGACAGTACCCCCCCCCCCCCCCCCCCCCACCATGACCCATTTTTGGAAAGCAGACAGTCCAAAGTATTCAGTAAAAGTCATTTTTGAAGTTGTAACTTTTTTGTCACAATTTTTTTGAATAATAAAGACATATTTATTTTTTTTTAAATAGTTTTATTTTTTACAAACTGGCACCAGTGCAGTACAGCGTCATAATATAACTGGTGTGGCAGGGTGATCAGGGATATGGACTGGTGGCAGTATGTAAGAAAGAAAAAAATTATTATTGGTTGAACTAGATAGACTTGTCTTTTTTTTTCATCCAAACTATGTAATTATAGAACTATGTAAAAAAAAGTAATCATTTTTTTCCCAATTTTTTCAAATATATATATATATATATTTTTTTTTTTCTTTTCTATTTTACACACTGTGACCAGAGCAATACGGTGTTACCACAGTAACTCTCTACTAACTCTGGGGAAGTGATCAGGATTTTTTATTTATTTTTTTACACCCTAGGATTGCTTATAGCAGTACATTTCACTGTTATAAGCAAGCATTTTGAATGAAATAGAATTAACTGTGTATTGTTATGATTAGCTGTGATAGGCCACAGCTAATCACATGGTACAGATGGGCTGTGATTGGCCACAGCTAATCACATGGTACAGCTAGGCTGTGATAGGCCACAGCTAATCACATGGTACAGATAGGCTGTGATAGGCCACAGCTAATCACAAGGTACAGATGGGCTGTGATTGGCCACAGATAGTCACATGGTACAGATGGGCTATGATTGGCCACAGCTAATCACATGGTACAGATGGGCTGTGATTGTCCACAGCTAATCACATGGTACAGATAGGCTGTGATAGGCCACAGCTAATCACATGGTACAGATAGGCTGTGATAGGCCACAGCTAATCACAAGGTACAGATGGGCTGTGATTGGCCACAGATAGTCACATGGTACAGATGGGCTGTGATTGGCCACAGATAATCACATGGTACAGGTGGACTGTGATTGGCCACAGCTAATCACATGGTACAGATGGGCTGTGATTGGCCACAGCTAATCACATGGTACAGATGGGCTGTGATTGGCCCCGTCTGTCCCATGTGATCAATGTGAACAATCAGAGATCAACACAATAGTACACAATGAATTGCATGAATGAAAGCCATTCATTATTTACAATTGTCATGTGATCTGCTGTGATTGGTCACAGCAGATCACATGGTACCGGCAGCAGGTCTAGAACATTGATCTGTCCTTCGTTGTGTCCGGTGGACACAGTTGGTGACAGATCGCTCATCATGTCACGCCCACATGAGGTGCTTTCTGGTGAGGATATCCTACGACGTCCACCAAGAACAATGGGGCTCCGGCTCTGGTGTCATTTTACAATGGTCTGGACAGGAACCAGTAAAAAAAAAGTGTGGGTCATATACGCAATGTTACAAGACATACCTAATGCGTTCGCTCTCCACCCGGCGTACCGCTCCCCGCAGCTCCTCATTGGATCTCTGCACTGCCTCCTTCTCTTTGGACTCATCACTGAGGGACCTGCGCAGGTCCTGGGCCTCCTTCTTATGTGCCTCCGCCGCCTCGTGACTCTCACGCACCCGCCGGTGGGCCTCGATCAGCTCCCGCCGCACGGCGTCCCGGCCGTCTTCTACTACACAGAGCTGAGTCTTCAGTTCGTCCACCTGAGAGAGAGAGAGAACACAGAAAAACGATCAGTCCTGGCCGGACCTCAATGAATTCTGATTGGTTTGTACGAGATACAAACTTGCAGAGATTCCTGAAAATTGGAAAGTGATGGGATCAAAAACGACAGACGCAGTCAGGTGGGTTTTATAAGGAAGAACTCCGACCTCTCTATAGACAGACTGAATTATCCTTACCTCCCGCAGTGCCGCCTCCCGCTGTTTCCCCGTCTCTCGGATTTGCTCGTTGAGTCTCTTCAGCTCTCGATCAAGAGACGTCAGCGATTCCTCGTACTTCTCCTGCAGACTCTTCACCTCGGAGCTCAGATTAATGATGGTGCTCTGTGCATAAAACAATGACGTAAAGATCAATAAATCTGCGACAGATAACTGTTCAGATATAACATTTATTTCAATAGGACAATCAGACATAAGACGTTGTCAAAGAGCCAACACGTTTCGGGGGGAGTCCGCCCCATTCACCAGGGCTTGAAGATGATAAACATTATATAGTGGACTAGACTGAAAATAAAGAAAGAGGATTTTAGCCAAGCAAGTGCAGAGCTGGCTAGCAGCTGGTTTGTGCAAAAAACAACGGCAGACAAGCTCTGCACTTAACTGCTTGGCGAAAATCACCCATCTTCAAGCCCTGATGAGGGGTTTGGTCTCCGGCCCCTGAAACGTGTTGGCTCTGTAACAAGGGCGGATCTTATATATGAACGCATTTATATTTGGACAGGTAACGCTTGAGTGTGGTACTACCCTTCTATTTGCCTCCAATATTTCTTTAGATGACACAAAGATCTACCAAAAGTACAATGGCCAAACACAATGAACTTGGATGTGGCCTGATCACATGGTTCACTGGTCTAATCACATGCTGCAGGGGCCCGATCACTCGGTGCACTGGCCCGATCACGCGGTGCACTGGCCTCATCACTCGGTGCACTGGCCTCATCACTCGGTGCACTGGCCTCATCACTCGGTGCACTGGCCTCATCACTCGGTGCACTGGCCTCATCACTCGGTGCACTGGCCCGATCACTCGGTGCACTGGCCTCATCACTCGGTGCACTGGCCCGATCACTCGGTGCACTGGCCTCATCACTCGGTGCACTGGCCTCATCACTCGGTGCACTGGCCTCATCACTCGGTGCACTGGCCTCATCACTCGGTGCACTGGCCTCATCACTCGGTGCACTGGCCTCATCACTCGGTGCACTGGCCTCATCACTCGGTGCACTGGCCTCATCACTCGGTGCACTGGCCTCATCACTCGGTGCACTGGCCCGATCACTCGGAGCACTGGCCTCATCACTCGGTGCACTGGCCTCATCACTCGGTGCACTGGCCTCATCACTCGGTGCACTGGCCCGATCACTCGGGGCACTGGCATGATCACCCGGGGCACTGGCATGATCACCCGGGGCACTGGCATGATCACCCGGGGCACTGGCATGATCACCCGGGGCACTGGCCTGATCACCCGGGGAACTGGCATGATCACCCGGGGAACTGGCATGATCACTCGGGGCACTGGCATGATCACTCGGGGCACTGGCATGATCACCCGGGGAACTGGCATGATCACTCGGGGCACTGGCATGATCACTCGGGGCACTGGCATGATCACTCGGGGCACTGGCATGATCACTCGGGGCACCGGCCTGATCACTCGGTGCACCGGCCTGATCACTCGGTGCACCGGCCTGATCACTCGGTGCACCGGCCTGATCACTCGGTGCACCGGCCTGATCACTCGGTGCACCGGCCTGATCACTCGGTGCACCGGCCTGATCACTCGGTGCACCGACCTGATCACTCGGTGCACCGGCCTGATCACTCGGTGCACCGGCCTGATCACTCGGTGCACCGGCCTGATCACTCGGTGCACCGGCCTGATCACTCGGTGCACCGGGCTGATCACTCGGTGCACCGGCCTGATCACTCGGCGCACCGGCCTGATCACTCGGTGCACCGGCCTGATCACTCGGTGCACCGGGCTGATCACTCGGTGCACCGGCCTGATCACTCGGTGCACTGGGTTGATCACTCGGTGCATTGGCCTGATCACTCGGTGCACTGGGCTGATCACTCGGTGCACTGGCCTGATCACTCGGTGCACTGGCCTGATCACATCCAGCTCAGCTAGGCACTAAATATTATGTAGGTGCTGTATAAGCGAGGAGGGTGATATAAATGTATGATGTGTTATGTGCTGGTAGTGAGCGCACACTGTGAGCGCACGTTATGGAAGCCTCACCCGGTCCTGCTCCTGTCTGCTCTGGTGATCCCGTTTCTGGCGCTCCATCTCCAGGCTGAGTGCGGTCAGTGTGTGCTGCGTGTTGTTCAGCTTCTCGCTCAGAGAGGCCTTTTCTGACTCCTTCAGGGACAGAGCCTGTGGGGGAGAGAGAGAGGGGGGGGGGGGGGGGGACACAGATTACACCAACAAATCCTCCAATCAGGGAACACAGGAGGCTACAAGCAAGGAAGTGAGTTCTCTTTACTTACATTAAATCTGTAGTTTAACCTGCTTATGTTTTACCCCCCCCCCCCCCTTCCCCATCATCAACATGCTAACAACATATTTAAATACAATTATTTTCATTACATGACTTATTTTACATCCAATCATGTCATCACTGGGTCTCTGTGCTTCTCTATGCAATTCAGACAGATCACGCCTGGTGGGAGGGGCCGGCGGGGGGCTGTTACACAAATGTCAAAATGCCTTGATGTCAGTCTGGAGGAGGGGGTGTTCCTAGGCAGGCTGTATTTACATGTAGACCTCCCTAGGTATTGCCCTACATGTGACGCTGAGCCGCCAGGATTGAAATCCAATGAATGAAAGGGGCGGGCCAAGGATGGTCAGGCTGGGGAGAAAAGAGCTAGATGATGCTGGGTGTGGTGGTCCTGCTCACCTGCTGCTTCTCATTCTCGGCCTGTAAGAGGCTGTCATCGCGCTCCTGCTGCAGATTTGCGATCTCGTCACTCATCTCCTCGCGTTCCATCTCATATTTGGCCAGCAAATCTTCCCGCTCCTGCGTCATGCGGTGGAACAACTGCTCTTTATCCGATTCCAGCTCCAGGCGCTGCGCTTCCTGCAATACATCAAATGTCACTCATCCTGCAAAGGAGTATCAGGCTGGCCATATGTGTCCTGCACAACACACCAACAACCTGTGAAGTCCCAGCATGCACCACTCCACCCACCCTCAGGTCACACAGGACACTACAAGTCCCAGCATGCACCACTCCACCCATCCTCAGGTCACACAGGACACTACAAGTCCCAGCATGCACCACTCCACCCATCCTCCGGTCACACAGGACACTACAAGTCCCAGCATGCACCACTCCACCCATCCTCCGATCACACAGGACACTACAAGTCCCAGCATGCATGCACCACTCCACCCATCCTCCGATCACACAGGACACTACAAGTCCCAGCATGCACCACTCCACCCATCCTCCGATCACACAGGACACTACAAGTCCCAGCATGCACCACTCCACCCATCCTCAGATCACACAGGACACTACAAGTCCCAGCATGCACCACTCCACCCATCCTCCGATCACACAGGACACTACAAGTCCCAGCATGCACCACTCCACCCATCCTCAGATCACACAGGACACTACAAGTCCCAGCATGCACCACTCCACCCATCCTCAGATCACACAGGACACTACAAGTCCCAGCATGCACCACTCCACCCATCCTCAGATCACACAGTACACTACAAGTCCCAGCATGCACCACTCCACCCATCCTCCGATCACACAGGACACTACAAGTCCCAGCATGCACCACTCCACCCATCCTCAGATCACACAGGACACTACAAGTCCCAGCATGCACCACTCCACCCATCCTCCGATCACACAGGACACTACAAGTCCCAGCATGCACCACTCCACCCATCCTCCGATCACACAGGACACTACAAGTCCCAGCATGCACCACGCCACCCATCCTCAGATCACACAGGACACTACAAGTCCCAGCATGCACCACGCCACCCATCCTCAGATCACACAGGACACTACAAGTCCCAGCATGCACCACTCCACCCATCCTCCGATCACACAGGACACTACAAGTCCCAGCATGCACCACTCCACCCATCCTCCGATCACACAGGACACTACAAGTCCCAGCATGCACCACTCCACCCATCCTCAGATCACACAGGACACTACAAGTCTCAGCATGCACCACGCCACCCATCCTCAGATCACACAGGCACACTACAAGTCCCAGCATGCACCACTCCACCCATCCTCAGATCACACAGGACACTACAAGTCCCAGCATGCACCACTCCACCCATCCTCAGATCACACAGGACACTACAAGTCTCAGCATGCACCACGCCACCCATCCTCAGATCACACAGGACACTACAAGTCCCAGCATGCACCACTCCACCCATCCTCAGGTCACACAGGACACTACAAGTCCCAGCATGCACCACTCCACCCATCCTCAGGTCACACAGGACACTACAAGTCCCAGCATGCACCACTCCACCCATCCTCAGATCACACAGGACACTACAAGTCCCAGCATGCACCACGCCACCCATCCTCAGATCACACAGGACACTACAAGTCCCAGCATGCACCACTCCACCCATCCTCCGATCACACAGGACACTACAAGTCCCAGCATGCACCACTCCACCCATCCTCCGATCACACAGGACACTACAAGTCCCAGCATGCACCACTCCACCCATCCTCAGATCACACAGGACACTACAAGTCTCAGCATGCACCACGCCACCCATCCTCAGATCACACAGGACACTACAAGTCCCAGCATGCACCACTCCACCCATCCTCCGATCACACAGGACACTACAAGTCCCAGCATGCACCGCTCCACCCATCCTCAGATCACACAGGACACTACAAGTCCCAGCATGCACCACGCCACCCATCCTCAGATCACACAGGACACTACAAGTCCCAGCATGCACCACTCCACCCATCCTCAGGTCACACAGGACACTACAAGTCCCAGCATGCACCACTCCACCCATCCTCAGATCACACAGGACACTACAAGTCCCAGCATGCACCGCTCCACCCATCCTCAGATCACACAGGACACTACAAGTCCCAGCATGCACCACTCCACCCATCCTCAGATCACACAGGACACTACAAGTCCCAGCATGCACCACTCCACCCACCCTCAGATCACACTGGCACACTATGATCAATAAAGGGCCACTTAAAGCACACCTAATCCCAGCAGGTATATTTTGGCTGTATGCATTAGTTCCCCCCCCCACCCGAAACACCAGGTACATTGTATTTGGATAGAATGGGGGGGGGGGGTTAAACCTTCTGACAGAGTTTTATTGCAGTGACCCCATTAGGTCTGTCCTCTTGTGTGGTCACCAGGAGAACACATGTAACACTTGTTTTGGATGGAGTGGGGGAGGGTCTGTCTGGTTTCGGCCAGATGGACCAAGTGTAAAGTACCCCAGTCCCTGTCTGGAGCCTCACGCCCCGGGGGATCAGGGCAAGGGCTTGTGTACACCCCCGTGGCACGTTTTTCTGTTTCACGCTTTATGCGTGTGCACATTTTTTTGGCACTTAGTGACGTTTTTGAGTGCGTTTCACATGCCATGGGCTTTACGGTCCATGTCCCCACTAAGGTCCCCACTAAGGTCCCCACTCCACCCTCACTTCCTGTGTGGCCCCCAGGACACCACTATCTCAGTATGGCCTGATCTGGAAGGTTGAGGAACATAAGAGGGGATAGAGACCTTCTCCCTCAGCATGCGTTCCTTGTCCCCACTAAGGTCCCCACTCCATCCTCACTTCCTGTGTGGCCCCCAGGACGACACTATCTCAGTATGGCCTGATCTGGAAGGTTGGGGGAACATAAGAGGAGATAGAAACCTTCTCCCTCAGCATGCGTTCCATGTCCCCACTAAGGTCCCCACTCCACCCTCACTTCCTGTGTGGCCCCCAGGACGACACTATCTCAGTATGGCCTGATCTGGAAGGTTGGGGGAACATAAGAGGAGATAGAAACCTTCTCCCTCAGCATGCGTTCCATGTCCTCCTCGTGAGCCTTGTGTTCGCTCTTCAGGGCAATGTGAGCTTCCTTCTCCGCCTGGACCAGCTGCAGGCTGAGGGCCTCCTTGTCCCGCTCCAGTTTAGTGACCTCGGCCTCCATTTGTCGGCGCAAAGAGACGATCTCCGCTGCAGGAAGAGAAAAGTGCCGATTACTGGCGGAGCACAAGAGCCTCTCCTCCCCGATACACAAATATCATCTTATTCCTCTAGAGGGCAGAGACGTTATTATCACACATAGGTAGGAGAACATACCGGTACATTCCATAACTTGGGGGTACAGGACACGGGCTTGATATTCATAGAGCAGGGGTGCCCAACCTTTTGAAGAGCGAGGGCCACTTAAGCGAATTGGTAACTGGTCGCGGGCCACAATGAGCGGATCAGATGACAGGTCCGTATCCACGGACACAACCTACTCTACTCTATGGGCCCTCTGATCCAATCTGATTTGCCCAGACGGAAGGGGCAGATCCCTTTCTATTTTTTTTTAGGTAGGCGGGAGTAAACAGACACAAGTCTGCTGCTCCATAGAGGTGAATAGTAAGTCCGATTGGGTCGGACCAATCATGTGAAAGGGGCCTAAGGCTGCTTTCACACTGATGCGCTGCGATTTGCCCGAACTGCGGGTGCAGCGCAGTGAACCTGTGGATTTTCTGCGGGTTAGCTGCACTTTGCTGTAAACTTCTATTATATCCTGCAGGTGTGGCGCACTTTCTGAAGGCGCCACAAACCTGCAGGTAATAACAGAAGTCTATGGCTCAATGCAGGTAACCCGCAGCTGCGCTGCACCTGCGGATCATTTTGAAAGCAGCCCAGTAACCACTGCAAAACAGATATATCCATATATACTGTGAATTTAGTAGTAAACTTACCTTTTAAAAACCATCTTCTATTCTGGTATCGCTGGCTGTTGCTGTCCCAGGCGGAGTGCATTTGATATCACTCCGCCTGTGACAGGAGCGGGCGCTATACAGGAAGCGTTGGCTTATGTGGCTCTGCTCCGCAGCCGCTTGCTTCCACTACCAGCAGCTTCATTCACAAAACTGCTCCTCAGGGATGGCAGGTTGGCAACCTGTGATCTGGGCTTGCCAACCTGCCATCTTGGAGCAGGAGGTCGAGGGCCACATCAGAGGGCTCCGCGGGCCACATGTGGCCCCCCGGGCCACTGGTTGGGCACCCCTGTCATAGACCCTGAGATGTCTCCAAGAAATGAATGAGAAGGGTGACAACAAGGCCAACAGAAATGTGCCAGCAGGCCCAACAATAACGAGAGTGCTGCTACAAGAACCTCGTGGCTGAAGGCTGCCTCTGCAGAGGTTTGGGCGTCCACCTGGTGGAACCTGGAGAAGGTTTGAACCTGAAGACCAGGCGGCTGCCCTACAAAGCTGGACAACAGAGTCTTCATGTCAGACTGCCCAAAACATCCACCCTTCGGCTGGAGGATGTACTGGTGCTGAATGTGTTTTATACAAAGCATGTAAAGAAACATCCAGCTTGAGATCTCCACCAATATGGAATGCTGGGCTCCACTGTAGTCTTCCAATATGGCCTCCCTTTACACCAGGGTACTCATATGAAGCCAGGTACTCCCCAAGGACAAAACAGGTACTGGTCCCTTTAAGAGCGCGTTATCATCTTGGAGATGGTTTATTCCCCGGGGATATATCCCTCAGGCTCCGCCCTATGTGTTGCGTCACGCACCACATGACTTCATCACGTGACTGCATGACATAGGGCAAAGCCTGAGGGATCGCGGATCAAAAGTGATGTCATATTAAGTTTGTAAACCCAGTAAATGCTTTTATCTACTTACCGTATATACTCGAGTATAAGCCGAGTTTTTCAGAACATCTTTTTGTGCTGAAAGTGCCCCCCCTCGGCTTATACTCGAGTCAAGCACTTTTCTGCAGCGACTTTGCGGTGCTAGGAACTTTGGTGAAATTTGGTGTACAAACCCAGTGGAACCAACACTACAACATATCCAAATTTGGGGTTCCTAGCACCAAGTGGCCCCGAGATACGGGGCCCCAAAGTCGGTCAACTGTGTCCATCTGCAGCAATGTCATTTCGGGACCCTTTGGGTCCAGAGACCCCACATTTTGGCTGCAGCTAGGGGGGTATCTAGGAACCCTTAACTATCAAGTTTTCAGGGGATCTATGGCTGCAAATGGGCATTGTTGACCCTCTTTTCCACTTCCAGTAGCTGCGCATTTCTCACCCTAGGCTTATACTCCAGTCAATACGTTTTCCCAGTTTTTTGTGGTAAAATTAGGTGCCTCGGCTTATATTCAGGTCGGCTTATACTCGAGTATATACGGTACTTCATGTAAGCACAATTTTAATATATTAATAAAGTATTTTAAGCAGTAACCCACTATTGGGGGTCTCCCCCTTTATTGTAAGAGACTATTATCATCCTATATATTACAAGTACTCTCTATTACACCTCCGCAGCTGTACAATCTCACAGCCTGACCTCTCATGTTACTCTGCGGGTAACCCACGTAGCTGCCAACACAATTCCTGGCAGCTTCGGCCCTGCAGCCTGCATTCTGCTCAGAATTAGATCTGTACCTTGCAGGGCCTCTTTAGCCAGCCGCAGACTCTGATTCTCGGCCTCCAGCTGCTCTTTGCGGGAGGTGACGTGGGTCAGTTGTTGCTGCACATCAAAGAGCGTCGTCTCCAGAGACTCCTTCTCTGTCCTGTGGAGGAGAAAAACAGAGATTTATAGATGACGGAGGAGAAGAGGGACAGAGAAGAGGGACAGAGCTCTATAGATGACGGAGGAGAAGAGGGACAGAGCTCTATAGACGACAGAGGAGAAGAGGGACAGAGCTCTATAGATGACGGAGGAGAAGAGGGACAGAGCTCTATAGATAACAGAGGAGAAGAGGGACAGAGCTCTATAGATGACGGAGGAGAGGAGGGACAGAGCTCTGTAGATGACAGAGGAGAAGAGGGACAGAGCTCTATAGATGACGGAGGAGAAGAGGGACAGAGCTCTATAGATGGAGGAGAGGAGGGACAGAGAGGAGAAGAGAGAGAGAAGAGGGACAGAGCTCTATAGATGACAGAGGAGAAGAGGGACAGAGCTCTATAGATGACGGAGGAGAAGAGGGACAGAGCTCTATAGATGACAGAGGAGAAGAGGGACAGAGCTCTGTAGATGACAGAGGAGAAGAGGGACAGAGCTCTATAGATGACAGAGGAGAAGAGGGACAGAGCTCTATAGATGACAGAGGAGAAGAGGGTCAGAGCTCTATAGATGACAGAGGAGAAGAAGGACAGAGCTCTATAGATGACGGAGGAGAAGAGGGACAGAGCTCTATAGATGACAGAGGAGAAGAGGGTCAGAGCTCTATAGATGACGGAGGAGAAGAGGGACAGAGCTCTATAGATGACAGAGGAGAAGAGGGACAGAGCTCTATAGATGACGGAGGAGAGGAGGGACAGAGCTCTATAGATGACGGAGGAGAGGAGGGACAGAGCTCTATAGATGACGGAGGAGAGGAGGGACAGAGCTCTGTAGATGACAGAGGAGAAGAGGGACAGAGCTCTATAGATGACAGAGGAGAAGAGGGTCAGAGCTCTGTAGATGACAGAGGAGAGGAGGGACAGAGCTCTATAGATGACAGAGGAGAAGAGAAACAGAGCTCTATAGATGACGGAGGAGAAGAGGGACAGAGAAGAGGGACAGAGCTCTATAGATGACGGAGGAGAAGAGGGACAGAGCTCTATAGATGACAGAGGAGAAGAGGGACAGAGAAGAGGGACAGAGCTCTATAGATGGAGGAGAAGAGGGACAGAGCTCTATAGATGGAGGAGAAGAGGGACAGAGCTCTATAGATGACGGAGGAGAAGAGGGACAGAGCTCTATAGATGACAGAGGAGAAGAGGGACAGAGCTCTATAGATGACAGAGGAGAAGAGGGACAGAGCTCTGTAGATGACAGAGGAGAGGAGGGACAGAGCTCTATAGATGACAGAGGAGAAGAGGGACAGAGCTCTATAGATGACGGAGGAGAGGAGGGACAGAGCTCTATAGATGACGGAGGAGAAGAGGGACAGAGCTCTATAGATGACAGAGGAGAGGAGGGACAGAGCTCTATAGATGACAGAGGAGAAGAGGGACAGAGCTCTATAGATGACGGAGGAGAAGAGGGACAGAGCTCTATAGATGACGGAGGAGAGGAGGGACAGAGCTCTATAGATGACAGAGGAGAGGAGGGACAGAGCTCTATAGATGACAGAGGAGAGGAGGGACAGAGCTCTATAGATGACAGAGGAGAAGAGGGACAGAGCTCTATAGATGACAGAGGAGAAGAGGGTCAGAGCTCTATAGATGACGGAGGAGAAGAGGGACAGAGCTCTATAGATGACGGAGGAGAGGAGGGACAGAGCTCTATAGATGACGGAGGAGAGGAGGGACAGAGCTCTATAGATGACAGAGGAGAGGAGGGACAGAGCTCTATAGATGACGGAGGAGAGGAGGGACAGAGCTCTATAGATGACGGAGGAGAGGAGGGACAGAGCTCTATAGATGACGGAGGAGAGGAGGGACAGAGCTCTGTAGATGACAGAGGAGAAGAGGGACAGAGCTCTATAGATGACGGAGGAGAAGAGGGACAGAGCTCTATAGATGACGGAGGAGAGGAGGGACAGAGCTCTATAGATGACAGAGGAGAAGAGGGACAGAGCTCTATAGATGACAGAGGAGAAGAGGGACAGAGCTCTATAGATGACGGAGGAGAGGAGGGACAGAGCTCTGTAGATGACAGAGGAGAAGAGGGACAGAGCTCTATAGATGACGGAGGAGAAGAGGGACAGAGCTCTATAGATGACGGAGGAGAAGAGGGACAGAGCTCTATAGATGACAGAGGAGAAGAGGGACAGAGCTCTGTAGATGACAGAGGAGAAGAGGGACAGAGCTCTGTAGATGACGGAGGAGAGGAGGGACAGAGCTCTATAGATGACAGAGGAGAAGAGGGTCAGAGCTCTATAGATGACAGAGGAGAAGAGGGACAGAGCTCTATAGATGACAGAGGAGAAGAGGGTCAGAGCTCTATAGATGACGGAGGAGAAGAGGGTCAGAGCTCTATAGATGACAGAGGAGAAGAGGGTCAGAGCTCTATAGATGACGGAGGAGAAGAGGGTCAGAGCTCTATAGATGACGGAGGAGAAGAGGGTCAGAGCTCTATAGATGACAGAGGAGAAGAGGGTCAGAGCTCTATAGATGACGGAGGAGAAGAGGGACAGAGCTCTATAGATGACAGAGGAGAAGAGGGACAGAGCTCTATAGATGACAGAGGAGAAGAGGGTCAGAGCTCTATAGATGACGGAGGAGAAGAGGGACAGAGCTCTATAGATAACAGAGGAGAAGAGGGACAGAACTCTATAGATGACAGAGGAGAAGAGGGACAGAACTCTATAGATGACAGAGGAGAGGAGGGACAGAGCTCTATAGATGACGGAGGAGAAGAGGGACAGAGCTCTATAGATGGAGGAGAAGAGGGACAGAGCTCTATAGATGACAGAGGAGAAGAGGGACAGAGCTCTATAGATGACGGAGGAGAAGAGGGACAGAGCTCTATAGATGACGGAGGAGAAGAGGGACAGAGCTCTATAGATGACGGAGGAGAAGAGGGACAGAGCTCTATAGATGACAGAGGAGAAGAGGGACAGAGCTCTATAGATGACAGAGGAGAAGAGGGACAGAGCTCTATAGATGACAGAGGAGAAGCGGGACAGAACTCTATAGATGACAGAGGAGAAGCGGGACAGAACTCTATAGATGACAGAGGAGAAGCGGGACAGAACTCTATAGATGACGGAGACGAGGGACAGAGCTTTATAGATGACAGAGGAGAAGAGGGACAGAGCTTTATAGATGACGGAGGAGAAGAGGGACAGAGCTTTATAGATGACGGAGGAGAAGAGGGACAGAGCTCTATAGATAACAGAGGAGAAGAGGGACAGAGCTCTATAGATGACGGAGGAGAAGAGGGACAGAGCTCTATAGATGACGGAGGAGAAGAGGGACAGAGCTCTATAGATGACGGAGGAGAAGAGGGACAGAGCTCTATAGATGACGGAGGAGAAGAGGGACAGAGCTCTATAGATAACAGAGGAGAAGAGGGACAGAGCTCTATAGATGACGGAGGAGAAGAGGGACAGAGCTCTATAGATGACGGAGGAGAAGAGGGACAGAGCTCTATAGATGACGGAGGAGAAGAGGGACAGAGCAATAGTGGCCAAATGTCTTGATATAGGGGGATTCGGGTGCAGCCCCTGACATCAGCAAAGGGTTACATTATATTCAGTAAATGTAATGCTATAGAAATCTGTCAGAGACGGCAGACATTCAACAGGGGAGGATCAGAGACTGCAGACATTTAACAGGGGAGGATCAGAGACTGCAGACATTTAAAGGGGATGATCAGAGACTGCAGACATTTAAAGGGGATGATCAGAGACTGCAGACATTTAAAGGGGATGATCAAAGACTGCAGACATTTAACAGGGGAGGATCAGAGACTGCAGACATTTAACAGGGGAGGATCAGAGACTGCAGACATTTAAAGGGGATGATCAGAGACTGCAGACATTTAAAGGGGAGGATCAGAGACTGCAGACATTTAAAGGGGATGATCAGAGACTGCAGACATTTAAAGGGGGTGATCAGAGACTGCAGACATTTAAAGGGGATGATCAGAGACTGCAGACATTTAACTGGGGAGGATCAGAGACTGCAGACATTTAACAGGGGAGGATCAGAGACTGCAGACATTTAAATGGGGTGATTAGAGACTGCAGACATTTAAAAGGGGAGGATCAGAGACTGCAGACATGCTACTAGAAAAGTTCAGAAACGGCAGCCATGATATGGGATTTGTTAGAGAATGGGAGTGTAAATATATATGTAAACCCAGCCTTTAACTATTAGAATTCAGTCCAAAGAATACTTTACTAAACTTAGGTAATTAAAACATAGACTTCTGTCAGCAGGGGCCTTGAGAGCCACACAATAGGTGACAAAGGGCCACAGGATGGGCTTCAAGGGTCTAGAGCAGTGGTCTCCAAACTGTGGCCCTTTGCTTGCCTTTATCTGGCCCTTGGGACACTAGTCTGCCAACCGACACCAACAATGGAGCTCCATTTCTCCCACTAACACCAACAACAGGACACTAGTCATTCCAATGATACCAACAATGGGGCACTATTCTTCCTCCCCCCAATACCAAACGTGGTGATGTTTATTCCCACTGATGCCAGGAAAATGTCCACTTCCGCTGGCCACAGTCCGGCCCCCCTAAAGCCTGAAAGACAATAAACTGGCCCTTTCTTTAGAAGGTTTGGAGACCCCTGGTCTAGAGGAAGAGCTGCCCGAAGCCACCAACCATTTTCATTCTCCCATGCTGCATTCTGGGACTAGAAGTGATATTCTGATGAGTAGGCAATTCTTTTCTTGCTCATACTGTGTTGTCACAACTATTATATAAAACTGAAGCTAAGCAGCAATTCTGCCACTGGAGACCCAAGTGTTTATCGTTACCTTAGAGCAGCTATTTCTTCCGACTGCATTCGGTTCTCACGCTCACACGCGGTGAGCTGCACCACCAGGTTGCCCTTGTCCTTCATCAGAACCTCCTTCTCTCTAGAGGCCCGGAGGAGACCCTCACTCTGCTGCTCCACCTCCTTCCGGCTCTGCACCAGCTCCTCGCTCAGAGCGTTCCTGTGCCGCGTTACCTGCAGGGGCAGTAGTGGGAGAATGAGCCCCCCTCGCCGCGCTTTACCCTTCCTCACTTATTCATGCCTTTCCCATAGTCCCCCAGTTCTCACCTGCCCCAACTGCTCCTGAAAATGGGTCTTCTCCTTTCGGAGGGATTGGAGCTCCTGAAGGAGCTTCTCGCCAGTTTGCTCCATGGCCTGCAGGGAGTTGTCCAGGCCGAAGCGCTCTGTGTCCAGCTCCAGCTTTTCCTGCTCCAGCCGCACTAGCTCATCCCGAATGGAGGCCTTCTCTTGCTCCACCTCGTGCTTCTGACCACGTAGGGTGGATCGGTCTTCCTCCAGCTGCAGAAGGAATATATAAAATGTGTCTATTGTGCACTGTTAATGCTTGGATCTCTGAGAGCAAATCTACTGTGCCCACCAGGATCTGCTCACAACTCGCTTTACCCTGAAGGCTGCCCACCCCCTGCAGATACCAGTCTGGGTGGTCATACACTGTATACATCATAGTGGATACATCATAGTCATCCGTGATAAGCCTACGGACCCCCACTGTGGTGTGAGCCAGGGGCGGACTGACCATTCGGCCACTCGGGCACTTCCCGAGGGCCCCGGGCCACTAGGGGGCCCCATCAGGGTTGCCAGCCTCAGTAAAACTAGGGACAGTATGTAAAAATCTGTGTTTTTTTTACATCTGTTTCTGAAATGTCCCTTACCGACATCCTTTTGGTCTAAAAATCCAGAGATTATAGCTGCCCCACCTCTCCAGTACCTTCTCAGCCAATAGAAACATGTCTGTGTATACATGTATGTGTATACTGTGTGATTGTATGCTGTGTGTGTGTATACTGTGTGGCCCCATAATCTGATTGCCTGGGGGCCCCATAATCTCCTATTGCCCGGGGGCCCCATGAGTTGTCAGTCCGCCCCTGGTGTGAGCGGTACCTGAGCGATGAGCTTGTTCAGCTCCATCTTGTCGTGGGCCAGACTCTCGTTCAATGCACTCATCTTGGATAAAGCATCTCGCAGGGTGGCCTCTTCCGTCCTCTGCCGATTGAGCGCCAACTCCAGCTCGGCCCGGGTGGTCTCGGCCTGGTGGGGGAAGAAAAGGAGATATAGTGAGCTAGCTGTGAAATCCTCTCATGGGGAGCCACAGCAGTCCAATGCGGGACGAAATGAGTGATAACATAGAATTTTAGGCTTTTATGGTAAGAAAACGAACAGAACAGAAGAAGATGGAGGTGACTAGCAGGCTTATTCACTAAGGCAATGCAAGGAGCAACGTACAAAGTGTTGTATTTAGAGAATTCGAGAATAAGCCACCATTGTGGGAAGGGAGGAGAATAAACTAATCTGATTCTATATATTAGCCTTTCCCCCAATTTGTCACATGGCCTATATGTTATTCTATATAAGTGAGCAATGTGGGGGAGCAATGTTATGCCCCAGCTGAAGTCCGTTTTGGACGAAACGTGTCGGGTTCGCTACCCATGCTCCCCATATTGCTCTTTTGGATTTTATATTTTACCCTTGATCACTTTTTTATGTACTCATTGAACCTTGATGTACCGTCATTTTAAATAAACCTTTCTGGTTTGACCTGCACTATATGGAGCCTTTTCCTTTTTCTCCATTCTTTGTGGAGGTTCATTGTCTCTACTGGAGAATCATAAGGATCCAGGAATCTTGCCAGGACTACTATCACTGAAGCCCAGTTGTATCCTGCTGGAGGTGATCTCTCTCTCCCACCTAAATCTACATTGCAAGGCATTCGGCCCACATAAGCTCGATTGACCCACTACCGCTGGTAAGTGGGTCCACCACATCCGGTAAGAGCACCTATCTATTTCCTTATGACAGAGGATCGTTTTTCATCAACACAGCCTTACTGCTAATCGCATGTTGTCCATCGTCACTTTTGATTGAAGAAGAATCATCACTGCATTATTTATGGACATTTCATGTTGAATTTCACATTTTCTTTTTTCACTAGTTTATCACAGTGAATATTGTTTTATAATTGACACATTGGTTATGGTTTTAGTACACTACAACCTTCATTTTTGTTGTTAGCGCTACACTGTATTCACTATATATAACACAGATCACATCATGGCTACGTCTAAAAAATCTTACAAAGGATAAAATACTCTCTTAAAAGTCAACTTTCCAGCGATACCATTAGGCAATAGGCATGTGCATGCTAAAAACTTTTGTTTCTTTTCGGATGCATTCGTTCATTGAAGATTTTAGTTTCATCAAATTGGTTATGTTGACTCAATTTGTTTTTGGAATTCGTTTTGCATATTCATTGGTCTGGGGTGGATTAAAAAAAAATGTTGCATTTTTTTTTCCCAGAAGATTGCTATATATATATATATATATATATATATATATATATATATATATATATATATATATATATATATATATATATATATACACACGATACATTACTCAAATCAGATGGATTCAAAAGCTGGAAGGATTCAAATATTTTTGGACCAACCCCTTCAAGAGAAAATGTCTGATTGGACAATATTGACTGGCGTTGCATGTATCTGAATTATTGAATGGAATGAAATTCGAATCCATTCTTTCCCCGAATCCGAAATATCGAACCAATTTGAATTCATGTGACGTCATCCGAATGAAACGAATTAATTAGTTAATTCTGTTATAAAAAAAAATTCGAATTGACATTCGTTACTATGTCCATTTGGAGATTCGGATACATCCGAATCTCCGAAAAACAAAATTTTTGCCTGAAAAATGAATTAAAACGAAATGCACATGTCTAGATGTCACTGTGACCTGGAAGAAGCATGTGACCAGTGAAACCATCCTCCATGCTTCATCCAGGTCAATGAGTCACTAAGCAGTGGAAAGCTGTGTCATTATATCATCTTATCTGCTGCTCACTGACAGTAAATCGGCCTCTCGGAGGATTAGGAAGCGCCTTCTCCGTAAGGCGGAGATCTCACCTTAGACAGGGCCTGGGAAATGTCAGCCTTCTCCGCGTCGGACACTTCCTTCTCCAGGCTGGACTGCTGCAGAGCCTCTTTCACCACCACCAGCTCCTTACGTAGGGCAGACAGCTTCACCTCCAACTGCTCCTGGGCCTTGTGCCTGCGGATCCAGGGGGTACAATGCATTAAATGAGGGCCATTGTAAATGGTAAATCTTCTGTGCGTTCTGCCCACCGGCCTTCTAGTTTACTTATGTGCATGAAATAACATGTGGGGTTTTCTTAAAGTGACACTAAATATTTTAAATAACAAACATGTTATACTTACCTCCACTGTGCAGCTCGTTTTGCACAGAGTGGCCCCAAACCTCGTCTTCTGGGGTCCCTCGGCGGCTCTCTCGGCTCCTCCCCACATCAGATAACCCCCTGAGAGAAGCGCTTTCCCCAGGGGGGTAACCTTGCGGGCGCGCTCCCGAGTCCAGCATTCAACGTCCATAGACGCCGAATGCAGGACTCGGCCCCACCCCCCCAGCGGGCGCGTCATTGGATTTGATTGACAGCAGCAGGAGCCAATGGCTGCGCTGCTATCAATCTATCCAATCAAGAGCCGAGAACCCCGGGCAGAGAGAAAGCGCGTCCCTTTGGGATAAGTTCGAGGGTTCAGGTAAGTAAAACGGGGGGGGGGGGGCTGGGGAACCGGTCACTGACAGGTGTTTTTTCACCTAATGCATAGGATGCATGAAGGTGAAAAAACACGAACCTTTACAACCCCTTTAATTTATACCAAGCTAGATATATGCAGAGCGCAGGCGCCACCTACTGTTCCCTTTCTGGTATAGCTTTGCTGTTTGAAAAAGTTACATACAGTAATACATCGGATTGCGAGTAAAGTGGTTTACAAAAAAGTGTTGCAATACAAGCTATTATTTTTTTTAAATCCTGACTCGGTCTGCGAGAGTCGTCCTGCAAGATGAGCAGGATTCAACCCTCTGGGGTGTGCAGTACCGCATTTGGCCAGAAGTGTGGGGGGGCGCCGGTGACACTTCGGAGCCGCTTAGAAACACCCCTTTCCCGAGTGCCGCTCCGAGTGCATCTGAGCGGTCTCCGAGTGTCTCCGGTGCCCCCCACCTCTGGCCACATGCGGTAATGCATACACTAGCAGTGCCACTGGAACGAATTATCTGAGTTTCCATTTACTCCTATGGGGAAACTCGCTTTATGCTCGTAATCCAAGGTACCACAGTATTGTGTTCTCTAAGAATGTGTTAATAAAGTTGTTGGGAACCAGTGCATTCTGGGAGAATTCGGTAGAGGAAGTGAGTCAGCTTCCATTTTAAGCATCTACAGCAAGACAGTAAGGCATGTTTTCTTCAATCTCTCGCCATCACCCCTAAGTGAGTTCTTGTTATCCCATTCTGTGTTCTAGAGCATTGTTTCTTTATTTTATGCAAAATTGTACTGATTGATGTTTATTTTATCAATTTGTAGTTTCACCTGGCTTGTTCCAATAGAGCTAAGATCAAAAGGAATATGGTATCTAGAGTTTATGGAGCAGGAAGGTTTAGCTCTCTGTCCTAGAGACAGAACTTCTTGCGTCTTATTATGACACCCTACAGTTTTACTCATAACTTTGCACACCCTGGCAGAATTTTTAGGATGTTAGCCATTCTTGCTGCACCAACACCACCAAACATCCCGCTTGCAATACACAAAACAGCACCTGGAGAAACCTCAAAACTTCAGAAAAAATCCATTGGAGTGATGAGACCAATATTCAACAATACGGGCGCCGCCATGAACGCTATGGGGAGCTGCAGCAGCACAGGGAATTTAGGCAAACTGATGGCAAGATGAATGCAGAACATTAGCAAAAAACATTGAAGGAAAAGTCTCATTCATCAGCCCCAGAAATCTTCACATGGGACACCCCTGGACCTTCCCACATGACAATGATCTGAATTATAGGTCAACCTTCGGTGGCTGCAGCAAAAAAAAAAAAAAGTGAAGGTTCTGGAGTGGCCATCGCAATCTCCTGACCTCAACATCATTGAGGTACTTTGGGGAGATCTCAGACATGCAGTTCATGCTAAACCACCACTGAACGTACAGGACCCCAGCGGCTTTACCATATGAGAACATAAAGGACCTCATTCACAATGATCACCAAAGACTGATGAGAACGCTGGCAATACACAATATTAAGAACTAAGAGTATGAAAACTTTTAGGGCTCATTCTCACCATACGGGCAAGAGAGCGGACGTGAAAACTGTGCAGATGTCATGCAGGTTACAGTCAGTTTTCATGCATGTTGATATCAGTTTTTCTGTGCGTCAGTTATGTGCAGAAAACTACATACATGTTACAGATTCCTGCGCAGAAAAAATCTGCACGTGATACAAGCGTTGTGGTGTGAACAGGGCACATACCAGAACCATTGTTTTTTTTTTAGGCCCTTGCAGAACGCATGCAGAAAAACTGACCTCTCTGCACTATGGTGTGAACGAGGCAAAGAAAAAGGAAAGAAAAAGGAAAGGAAAGGAAAGGGAAAAATGAAAGGGAAATGAAAGAAAAAAGGAAAGGAACGAAAAAATTAAAGGTAAAGGAAAGGAAAAATGAAAGGGAAAGAAAAATGAAAGGGAAAGGAAAGGAAAAGGAAAAGGAAAGGAAAGAAAAAAAAGGAAAAAGGAAGGAAAAAAAAGGAAAGGAAAGAAAAAAGGAAAGGAAAGAAAAAAGAAAAGGAAAGGAAAAAAGGAAAAAAGGAAAAGGAAAAAGGAAAAAAAAGGGAAAGAAAAGTAAAAAGGAAAAAAGGAAAGGAAAAAATGAAAAGGGAAAACGGAAAAAGGAAAAGAAAAAAGGGGGAAGGGAAAATGAAAAGGAAAAAGGAAAAAAAAAGCAAAAAAAGAAAAAAGGAAAGAAAAGAAAAAGGAAAGGAAAGGGAAAAGGGAAAGGAAAAAAGAAAAAAAAAGCAAACGAAAGAAAAAAAATGAAAGTAAAAAGGAAAGGAAAAAAAAGGAAAGTAAAAAGGAAAGGAAAGGAAAGAAAAGGGAAAAGGAAAAGGAAAAAAAAAAAAAAGAAAAAGGAAAGGAAAGGAAAAAAAAAAAGGGAAAACGGAAAAAGGAAAAGAAAAAAGGAAAGGGAAGGGAAAAGGGAAAAGGAAAAAGGAAAAAAAAAGCAAATGAAAAGAAAAAAGGAAAAAGAAAAGAAAAAAAAGGAAAGGGAAAAAGGAAAGGAAAAAAAATGAAAGGAAAAGGAAAGGAAAAAAAAAGGAAAGTAAAAAGGAAAGGAAAGGAAAGGAAAACGGAAAAGAAAAGAAAAAAGGAAAGGAAAAGGAAGCCAAAAGAAAGGAAGAGGAAAGGAAACGGAAAAAGAAATAAAAGAAAAAGGAAAGGAAAAAGGAAAGGAAAAAGGAAAGGAAAAGGAAAAGTAAAAAAAAAAAGAAAGGAAAGGGGATTTGCTCCTTGAAGTGCTCCTCTGTACAGGGACTTTTCTTTTCGCCTATTTTGCAGCTCTGAAGGAAGAGAAAGGGGGCTACAGATGAACACTTATATTTCTTTAAGGTGGGGGGTAAAACTCTACCGACCACCAATGATTGTGGTATTTTTTTTTTTTAACACCACCGACCACCAATGATTGGGGCAAAAGAAAATTTTTATTTCTACTAATCAGAAAGCTTTTGGGGGTTCCAGTGCATGTAGCCACACCCACTTTTTTCTGGACACCTGTGATTTAACACAATGCCAACCTAGCGTGGCGGGGGGTGTACTCCGGGACGGATCGCTATCTAGTTCAGTGTTTTTTATTTTTTATATTTTTGCAGCCAGGATTGGGAATGCCTCAGTTTATATGTAATATGTACTGTCTGTGTTTGTATGGATCCTGAACGTGCACACAAGCGCTCGCTCACCCTCTCTCCACCTCGCGCTGCACCCTGCTGCGGTCCTGGCACGTGTCCTCCTTCTCCTCTTGTAGGAGGTCCCTCCGCCGCTGCAGGTCGCTGTTCGCTAGCTGCAGCTTCTCCGCCTCCTGTCGCTGCGTCTCCAGCTGTTCCTGAAGACTCTGGATGTTCCGCTCCAGCGCAGCGCGCTCACTGCAACACAGACAGGAGTGCCATCAATGCTGGGCCCCACTTCACATACAAGGAGATCTTTACACGCTGTGCGCAGGATTTTGGGACTGGAGATCGTTCTGTCATTTCTCCAATCTCCGCCTCCTGCGGGCGTCGGTGTGTCTGTACCTGTTCAGCTGCTCCAGGTTGTTGCGCAGTCTGGAGACGGTGCGCTCGGCGTCATCCTTGGCAATGCTGGTAATGTCGAGATCTTGCTGGGTTTGGGTGATTTTCTGCTCCAGGGTGTGTCGCTCATCCTCGCTGTCGCTCAGCTGTTTGCGCAGCGCACCGACCGTCTCCTGCCCGGTCTCCAGCCGCCCTCGCAGTTCCTGTGACAATAGAAATTGAACGTTCCTCACTCCAGTATAGAGAACTTACCTCCATCCAGGGCCAAGACAAGGGGTGGGCAGGATTGGCAGCTGCCTGGGGCACTGTGGTTTCATGTGGGGTGGGGGGGGGGCGCTGCGGGGAGATTGAGGAGGATTTGTGTTGGGAGGGGCAATTTGTTGGTTTGCAGGGGGCAAGAATTGCTAGGAGTGGTGATTTAGGGGGGGGGATTTGTGTTGGGAGGGGGGATGGGGAAGAGGATTTGTGCTAGGATGGGGGGATGTAGGAGGTTTGTTCTTGAAGAAGTGATATGGTATTTTTTTTGTCTTTGTCTGTGCTAGGAGGGGAAATTTGGGATGTGGATTTGTGCTAGGAGGGGGGTTCTGGAGTGGAGGGGAGAGGATGTGTACTTGGAGGGGAATTTTCAGGGGTAGAGGATTAATGCTAGGTGGGGTGACTTTTTTTGGGAGGGACATATGTGTTGGGGTTTTTGGGGATGGGAAGCAAAGATTTGTGTTCAGAGGGGGGGGGGGGGGGGGGGGTTTGGAGGAGGAGGGGGGTGGATTTGTGCTAGGAGGGGGGATTTGTTCTAGAAGAGGTGATATGGTGAAGGGGGAGGGGAGTGGTGCTAGGAGGGGAAATTTGGGGTGAGGATTTGTGCTAGAAGGGGGGGATTTGGAGTGCAGGGGAGAGAATGTGTACTAAGAGGGGAAAGTTGAGGGGTAGGGGATTTGTGCTAGGCGGGGTGACTTTTTTCGGGAGGGGCATTTGTGTTGGGGAGATTTGGGGGATGGGGGGGGGGGTAGAGACTTGTGCAGGGAGGGGGATTCCAGCAGGGGGGGGTGGATTTGTACTGGGGGAATTTATGCTCAGGCGCTCTGTCACAGCGGCTCCCACTTACCTGAACTTGCAGCTGTCTCCTCTGTAGAGCGGAGTGCACGGCGGAGAGAGCCGAGTCCCGGAACGCGGGTGACAGGCTGCGTCGCGGCGAGGAGCTGCGGTGCGGAGAAGAGCGGCGGATGGGGGAGGAGGTGCGCAGGCTGCTGGAGAGACCCCTCAGGCTGAGTACCGGACCCTCGCTCTCTATGAACTCCGACGTCCTGTCGCTGGAGATCTGCAGACCGCTGTCCGTGTCACTCAGCACCGCCTGCCGGACAATTCCAATGAAAGCAAAAAAAAAAAACATTAAAATGAAAAAAAAAAAACTTTGCCGAGAATTCACCGACCCGTAATCAGCGCCATCTAATCAATATTCCTGGAGATCCGCCTTCCCCCGAGATTGTCCCCTCCCCCAGACCAGACAAAGAAAAGGGACAATTCAATTATACTGAATGTTACAGAATAGAAAGAACTGAGGGAAGTGAAAAGATCGCGCTGGACCCAAAGGGTTAATTTATTGGTGTTGTTAACCACTTCAATACCGGGCATTTTCACCCCCCTTCCTGCCCAGGCCAATTTTCAGTTTTCAGCGCTGTCGCATTTGAATGACAATTGCGCGGTCACATGCTACACTGTACCCAAATTACATTTTTAGCATTTTTTCCTCCCCACAAATAGAGCTTTTTTTGGTGGTATTTGATCACTTCTGCGGGTTTTATTTTTTTGCGCTATAAACAAAAAAAAAGCGACAAGTTTGAAAAAAAAAAAAACGATTTTTTTGGTATAATAAATATCACAATAAAAAAATAAAAAAAAAATATTGTAAAAAGGCAAAAAAAGAAAAAATAAATAAATTAAATCGCAATAAGCGTATATTGATTGGTTTGCACAAAAGGTATAGCATCTACAAAATATGGGATAGGGGATTTATGGCATTTTTATTATTATTTTTTTTTTTACTAGTAACGGCAGCAATCTGCGATTTTTATCGTGACTGCGACATTGCGGCGGACACATCCGACACTTTTGACACTATTTTGGGACCATTCACATTTATACAGCGATCAGAGCTATAAAAATGCACTGATTACTGTATAAATGTCACTGGCAGGGAAGGGGTTAACACTAGGGGGGCGATCAAGGGGTTAAATGTGTTTCCTAGGGAGTGATTCTAAATGTAGGGGGAGGGGACTCACAAGGGGAGGAGACCGATCGGTGTTCCTCTGTACTGGGAACACACGATCGGTCTCCTCTCCCCTGACATGACGTGGATCTGTGTTTACACACACAGATCCACGTCCCTGGCTCTGTTACCGGCAATCGCGGGTGCTGGCGGACATCGCGGCCGCCGGGCACGCACAGCGGCTCCTGAGTGACGCGGAAAGGCGCAAGCGTGCCCCCTGGTTGGGCGGGAAGCCCAGGACGTCATATGACGCCCACCCAAGATGGGAGAGCCCTCCTGCGGGCGTCATGTTACTATGGGCGGGGTATGAAGTGGTTAAGATATTGATGTTGGTGTAAATAAGGGGTCTCCACACTGCGGCCCGGGGGCCAAATGGGGCCCTTTTCATGCTTTTATCTGGCCCTTGAGGCATTACACCCTCCCACCGTCAGCAACAGTGGGGCAAAGTTCAGGGACAGGCAGTCAGGGGAGGCAGGTGAGGCTCTGAGACCCCAAATTTTTTTTTTTGGGGGGGGGGGGGGGGGGGGGTAGCCTAAGTCCTACCCCACCACTGGTGACAGTTGGGGCTCCTAGGACCTATGGTTCCGGAGATACAGGTTTTTCCAGTGTGAATTACAAGCACAGACCCTATCAGCTCCTGAAATGCATTGGCTACTTTTTTGGATAACCCCCCCCCCCCCCCCCCCCCCCCCCCTGACGTTTAAAGGAATAAAGTTGTATCTGGACCTCTTAGCGGGGGTGTGGCACTTTTTCATATAACCGACATGCCATTTTTAATCGTGGGTTCTCACTCCCGATCCCCCGCCTTATGCGTCCCTAAGACACACAAAGCTGGAACTCGGAGCTCGGCCCCACCCCCACGCTCTCCTCATTGGCTCACTGGCTGTAATTGAGAGTAGTGGGAGCCAATGGCACATGCTGCTGTCTCGGCCAATGAGGAATGAGAGACCCGGGAGAAGCTGTCTTTCATTTCGCTGGATCGAGGGGGGGCTCAGGTAAGTATTAGGGGTTAGGGTTTTCCCTTGAAGAACAAGGTTAGGACTCAGGGATTGGACAAGGACCTGCTACAAAAGGTCTAAAAGGTGTGTCCCCAGAGGTTAGGAGGCGTGGCTGACCCACCCCCACCAAAGTGTTCCGCCTACCCCAACTAAGTCAGGGAATGAACAAATCGGGGGAAAGTGCTGCACAAATAAAGTTTTTTGATCTTTATGCATAGAATACAACGAAACAGCAGAAACTATCACTTCTAATATTTTATTGGTAGGATAACTGTCTCTTGTAAGCCTCTTCCACTCATTAGATTGTCAGCTCCTCAGCCTACATCTGTGGGTGACAGACCTGGGTGAGTTCTCGGAGGGTCTCTTGTAGAATTTCTCTCTCGGCCTTCAGTGCTTCCACCTCCTCCCCGACCAGCATGGCCTGCTCCTCCATCTCACTCCTCTCCTGCAATGATAAATCAGACGTCTCAAAGTCCAAACACATGATGAGGGAGGAGAAACCTCCCAACTCCCCGACCCAGCGGATTCCTCACACCCCCCCGACCCAGCGGATGCCTCCCACCTCGCCGACCCAGCGGATTCCTCCCATCTCCCCGACCCAGCGGATTCCTCCCATCTCCCCGACCCAGCGGATTCCTCCCACCTCCCCGACCCAGCGGATTCCTCCCACCTCCCCGACCCAGCGGATTCCTCCCACCTCCCCGACCCAGCGGATTCCTCCCACCTCCCCGACCCAGCGGATTCCTCCCACCTCCCCGACCCGGCGGATTCCTCCCACCTCCCCGACCCGGCGGATTCCTCCCAACTCCCCGACCCGGCGGATGCCTCCCACCTCCCCGACCCGGCGGATTCCTCCCACCTCCCCGACCCCGCGGATTCCTCCCACCTCCCCGACCCGGCGGATGCCTCCCACCTCCCCGACCCGGCGGATTCCTCCCACCTCCCCGACCCGGCGGATGCCTCCCACCGCCCCGACCCAGCGGATTCCTCACACCTCCCCGACCCAGCGGATGCCTCCCACCTCCCCGACCCAGCGGATGCCTCCCACCTCCCCGACCCAGCGGATGCCTCACACCTCCCCGACCCAGCGGATGCCTCCCACCTCCCCGACCCAGCGGATGCCTCCCACCTCCCCGACCCAGCGGATGCCTCCCACCTCCCCGACCCAGCGGATGCCTCCCACCTCCCCGACCCAGCGGATTCCTCCCACCTCCCCGACCCAGCGGATTCCTCCCACCTCCCCGACCCCGCGGATGCCTCATACATCCCCGACCCAGCAGATGCCTCCAACCGCCCCGACCCAGCGGATGCCTCCCACCTCCCCGACCCAGCGGATGCCTCCCACCTCCCCGACCCAGCGTATGCCTCCCACCTCCCCAACCCAGCGGATGCCTCCCACCAGGGCAAAAAAAAAAGTAATTTAAATATATTCCTCATTACCCTCAATGATTGTAAATCCACTCTGTGAGCACCAAATACCTTTGCAAACACAGATATTACATAGTAAAACTAACAGTGACATCATCACTGTGCTGTACATGGCCTGTGCAGAGAGCAGAGCTGAGGGAGGGGCCTAGGAAGCTCCGCCCACTATAGAAAACGACAGGAGGGGCGGAGACAAGACCAGGTAGCATGCACAAGGAGAGAAAGCAGAGCTGTGGGAGGGGCCCAGGAGGCTCCACCCACTACAGAAAAATGACAGGAGGGGGCAGAGACAAGACCAGATGCCATGCACAAGGAGAGAAAGAAGAGATGTGGGAGGCACCCAGGAGGCTCCACCCAATACAGAAAACTACAGGAGGGGCGGAGACAAGACCAGATACCATGCACAAGGAGAAAAAGCAGAGCTGTGGGAGGGGACCAGGAGACTCCACCCACTACAGAAAAATGACAGGAGGGGCTGAGACAAGACCAGGTACCATGTGCAAGAGAGAAAGCAGAGCTGTGGGAGGCCACCAGGAGGCTACACCCGCTACAGAAAAATGACAGGAGGGGCGGAGACAAGACCAGGTGCCATGTGCAAGGAGAGAAAGCAGAGCTGTGGGAGGGGCCCAGGAGGCTCCACCCACTACAGAAAACTACAGGAGGGGTGGAGACAAGACCAGGTACCATGCACAAGGAGAGAAAGCAGAGCTGTGGGAGGGGCCCAGGAGGCTCCACCCACTAAAGAAAAAGACAGGAGGGGGGGCGCAGACAAGACCAGTTTTCCTGCACAAGGAGAGAAAGCAGAGTAGCAAAATAGGAAAAGCCAGCAACTCATGTACCAATTGCCGGATCCTATTTTGACTGTTGCCTAAGTGTTGTCCGGAGGACACAACAGCCTGAGCACCCCATTGTGGACTCTACATCTATACTCAGGAGACACCCTTAGTGAGAGAGCTGCATTCCTTTTCATTTATTAAGAGCTGTGGGAGGGGCCCAGCAAGCTACACCAACTACAGGAAACTAGGGGGTGGATAAAAAGACCAGTCCTCCTGCACAAGGGAAGAGCAGAGCTGTGGGATGGGCCCAGCAGGCTCCACCCACTACAGGAAACTAGGGGGTGGATAAAAAGACCAGTCCTCCTGCACAAGGGAAGCGCAGATCTGTGGGAGGGGCCCAGCAGGCTCCACCCACTACAGGAAACTAGGGGGTGGATAAAAAGACCAGTCCTCCTGCACAAGGGAAGCGCAGAGCTGTGGGAGGGGCCCAGCAGGCTCCACCCACTACAGAAAACTAGGGGGTGAATAAAAAGACCAGTCCTCCTGCACAAGGGAAGCGCAGAGCTGTGGGAGGGGCCCAGCAGGCTACACCCACTACAGGAAACTAGGGGGTGGATAAAAAGACCAGTCCTCCTGCACAAGGGAAGCGCAGAGCTGTGGGATGGGCCCAGCAGGCTACACCCACTAAAGGAAACTAGGGGGTGGATAAAAAGACCAGTCCTCCTGCACAAGGAAAGCGCAGAGCTGTGGGAGGGGCCCAGCAGGCTACACCCACTACAGGAAACTAGGGGGTGGATAAAAAGACCAGTCTTCCTGCACACGGAAAGCGCAGAGCTGTGGGAGGGGCCCAGCAGGCTACACCCACTACAGGAAACTAGGGGGTGGATAAAAAGACCAGTCTTCCTGCACACGGAAAGCGCAGAGCTGTGGGAGGGGCCCAGCAGGCTACACCCACTACAGGAAACTAGGGGGTGGATAAAAAGACCAGTCCTCCTGCACAAGGAAAGCGCAGAGCTGTGGGAGGGGCCCAGCAGGCTACACCCACTACAGGAAACTAGGGGGTGGATAAAAAGACCAGTCCTCCTGCACAAGGAAAGCGCAGAGCTGTGGGAGGGGCCCAGCAGGCTACACCCACTACAGGAAACTAGGGGGTGGATAAAAAGACCAGTCCTCCTGCACAAGGGAAGCGCAGAGCTGTGGGATGGGCCCAGCAGGCTACACCCACTAAAGGAAACTAGGGGGTGGATAAAAAGACCAGTCCTCCTGCACAAGGAAAGCGCAGAGCTGTGGGAGGGGCCCAGCAGGCTACACCCACTACAGGAAACTAGGGGGTGGATAAAAAGACCAGTCTTCCTGCACACGGAAAGCGCAGAGCTGTGGGAGGGGCCCAGCAGGCTACACCCACTACAGGAAACTAGGGGGTGGATAAAAAGACCAGTCTTCCTGCACACGGAAAGCGCAGAGCTGTGGGAGGGGCCCAGCAGGCTACACCCACTACAGGAAACTAGGGGGTGGATAAAAAGACCAGTCCTCCTGCACAAGGAAAGCGCAGAGCTGTGGGAGGGGCCCAGCAGGCTACACCCACTACAGGAAACTAGGGGGTGGATAAAAAGACCAGTCTTCCTGCACACGGAAAGCGCAGAGCTGTGGGAGGGGCCCAGCAGGCTACACCCACTACAGGAAACTAGGGGGTGGATAAAAAGACCAGTCCTCCTGCACAAGGGAAGCGCAGAGCTGTGGGAGGGACCCAGCAGGCTACACCTACTACAGGCATCCTGTAAAAAACTACAGGAGGGGGGCGGAGACAAGACCAGTCCACCTGCACAGGAAGAGAGAGCAGCAGTGGGCGGTCTTTATTACAGGAAGTCTCACACTGGATGACGGCACAGACCTGGAAGAAATACACAAAATCACACCGAGATTGAAGAAGAAGTCACATGAACGATGGATTTAGACAATATTTGCTTATTCCAGAGTTCAGCTTTAAGCCATTTTGTTTTTGTACCTTCTCCTGCAGGCTCCTGATCTGAAGGTCTTTTTCCTTGTTGTCGCTCTGCAGACGCTCAATGGTCTTACTCAGTTCTGCCGCCCTGCAGGACAAAAAAAAAACAGGCCCAAGTCACAAACCAGAGACGGCCAAGCAGGGGCGCGGGCAGCCAGCCACGGGGGGGGGGGCATAGGGATCAACCTCAGACTAGATTGGATTAGCAGGTAACCAACCTGGCGCTAAGCTCCGCCTTCTCCGCGTCGTATGCCGCTTGCAGCTGGATCATCTGTCGCACTTTGTCCTTCAGCTGCTCGTCCAGCTGGGCCAGCTGCAGCGCCTGCCTCTCCACCGCGACGACGCCATTGTTTTCTGCCAGCCGATGGGATCCGCTGACGTTCAGGCACGAGGCGTGAAGAGTGCGGCAGGACTGCGACAGCTCCTTCTGAATCAGCGTCAGGTCCCTGCGTACAGAGAGGAGAGAATTCATAGACACATCGCCGGCTATAAACACGGTCATCCCATTATTTTCACGCTATTTGCATTCGCTATTTTGCAGCCAAGTTAATGCTGTGTGGACCGGCGTATGAAGCGGACAGTCACACGTTCTTGATGCACCCAAAATCCGAGGCCCTTTAGATAACATCCATACAAAGCCATCATCACCCACCTCTCGGTCATGGTTTTCATCTCACTGAAGTGTCTGCGGAACCCAACAACCTGCCGCCACAGCGACAGCAGCCGGCTGTGCTCATTACTGAAGTAGGAGTTAAAGGACTGCAGGGGGCGACAAAGGATCAGGAGAAAAAAAAAAAAGAAATTAGATTTCATATTTATATATCATCAATTACATAAAGTCACTTACAGTAGTCTCTGCACCACAGGAGCTTACACTCTAATATCCCTCCACAGTCACACACTTATTAATATACATTTATATAGCGCCGACATATACCGCAGCACTGTACAGAGATCACTGAGCCAGTCACATCGGTCTCTGTACCAGAGGAGCTTACACTCTACCTCCCCCCCCCCCCCCACAGTCACACACTGTGACAGGAGTCACTGTTGGGCGCAGGGTGACCAAGAAAAGAATGAATCCCTTGTATGCCATATTGGAAATGGTGACTGGGAGGGTATGTCTTGGATTGCTTAAAATGGGGCAGTAATATTCATTCACAATATCTCCCAGGATATATGTAAAGACTATTCTTGGTTTGTTTGATTCTGAACTCAACATATTAGTTGAGAAAGCTGATCACATTGGCCTCTAGAACTGGGTAGGAGCCGGACAGTCCAATCCTACTATAGTTTGTTGCCTACTAGGCTAAGGAGGGGGGGGGGGGGAGATCACTGTTTGTATTGTTAATTGTAATTAGCTCCTTCTATAGTGAGGTGTCCTGTGTTTATACTAATGTGTGAAGCTCGGTGACCACAAGTCTGTCCTAAAGGTCATGTCTCTGAGTCACCTAGTCTGGGTAAATGATTTAGTAAACTAGCTCATGTTAATTAGGTTTCTGGGTATAGTTGTATTGTTAGAGTAATATGAGCAGGAGGGGGGAACCCTCCTCTTTAACCACTTCAGCCCCGGACCAATTGGCAGCCAAAGGACCAGGCCCCTTTTTGCGATTCGGCACTGCGTCGCTTTAACTGACAATTGCGCGGTCGTGCGACGTGGCTCCAAAACAAAATTGGCGTCCTTTTTTTCCCACAAATAGAGCTTTCTTTTGGTGGTATTTGATCGCCCCTGCCGTTTTTATTTTTTGCGCTATAAACAAAAATAGAGCGACAATTTTGAAAACAATGCAATATTTTTTGCTTTTTGCTATAATAAATATCCCCAAAAAATATATAAAAAAAACATTTTTTTTCCTCAGTTTAGGCCGATACGTATTCTTCTACATATTTTTGGTAAAAAAATCGCAATTAGCGATTATTGATTGGTTTGCGCAAAAGTTATAGCGTTTACAAAATAGGGGATAGTTTTATAGCATTTTTATTAATATTTTTTTTTTTTTACTAGTAATGGCGGCGATCAGCGATTTTTATTGTGACTGCGACATTATGGCGGACACATCGGACATTTTTGGGACCATTGTCATTTATACAGAAATCAGTGCTATTTAAATGCATTGATTCATGTATAAATGACAGTTGTAGTGAAGGGGTTAACCACTAGGGGGAGGGGAGGGGTTATGGGCTGTGACGTGTGTGTGTGTTTTTTTTTACATTAGGGGGTGGGGCTGACATCTGACGTCATTGATTGGCTTTCCCGATGACAGGGAACCGCCGATCAATGACAGGCAGAGTAGGAAGCGCGGGGAGAGGTTTGTTTACACAGACCTCTCCCCGTTCTTCAGCTCCGTAACCCGATCGCGGGACACCAGCGGCGATCGGGTCCGCTGGTCCCGCGGCCAGGGTCACGGAGCTCCCGACCGCTGGCGGCGCGCGCGCGACCCACAGGCAGGCAAGTGCACGATCACGTACAGGTACGTGATTTTGCCTGCCCGTGCCATTTTGCCGCAGTATATCTGCGTTAGGCGGTCGGGAAGCGGTTAACTGTACATAAAGACTTGTCATTTTGGTTCTAATAAAGAGTCTGATTCCTGTTTGACCCTCCGTACAGAGCCTCGTCTCGTACTTGGGGGGAAGAATTACAAATATGGGTTTCTTGTTCGGCTGATTGGAGTGTTCAGTAGCTGTCGTTGTGTTCGGAAATGGAATGTCCTAAACGGCTTTAACCCCTTCCATACTCGGGGTATCGTTCGCACACTATTATTATTATTATACATTTTTATAGCTCTGACATATACCGCAGCGCTGTACAGAGATCACTGAGCCGGTCACATCGGATGGAACCTGGCTGTGATCTATGGGTGACGTCACTCACCTCTTCCTCTCTCCTCCACTCGCTCTCTTTCTGCTCCAGCTCATCGCGGGCTTTGGTCCAATCGTTTGTCAACTTGCGCAGATCCTCGCTCAGAGCCTGATTGGCGGCGTTGGCCTGGTCCAGCTGCTCTCTCAGCATGGCGTTGACCTGGGTGAGGCTGGAACTCCTATGTAGAGGAGAAGAAAAGCTGAACACGGACATGTAAATTGTCTCTTGCAGATCTGCGGATTTCTGCACAGAGAGGGAGGCAGGAAATTAGGAGGATCCATAGTCCTCAGACAGGACACTGGAAGTCTCTGCAGTACTGGGACGGGACACTGGTAGTCTCTGCAGTACTGGGACAGGACACTGGTAGTCTCTGCAGTACTGGGACAGGACACCGGAAGTCTCTGTAGTACTGGGACGGGACACTGGAAGTCTCTGCGGTACTGGGACAGGATACTGGAAGTTTCTGCAGTACTGGGAGAGGACACTGGAAGTCTCTGTAGTACTGGGAGAGGACACTGGAAGTCTCTGCAGTACTGGGAGAGGACACTGGAAGTCTCTGTAGTACTGGGACGGGACACTGGAAGTCTCTGTAGTACTGGGACGGGACACTGGAAGTCTCTGCAGTACTGGGACGGGACACTGGAAGTCTCTGCAGTACTGGGACGGGACACTGGAAGTCTCTGCAGTACTGGGACGGGACACTGGAAGTCTCTGCAGTACTGGGACGGGACACTGGAAGTCTCTGCAGTACTGGGACGGGACACTGGAAGTCTCTGCAGTACTGGGACGGGACACTGGAAGTCTCTGCAGTACTGGGACGGGACACTGGAAGCCTCTGCAGTACTGGGACGGGACACTGGAAGTCTCTGCAGTACTGGGACGGGACACTGGAAGTCTCTGCAGTACTGGGACAGGACACTGGAAGTCTCTAGTACTGGGACAGGACACTGGAAGTCTCTGCAGTACTGGGAGAGGATATTGGAAGTCTCTAGTACTGGGACAGGACACTGGAAGTCTCTGTAGTACTGTAGTAGACAGTAACATGTTTCAGGCTTCCCATCAATATGAGAACATTTAATGACCACCAGAGCTCCACCCATTCCTGTGACCACCAGACCCAGAGCTCCGCCCATTCCCGTGACCACCAGCCCCAGAGCTCCGCCCATTCCCGTGACCACCAGCCCCAGAGCTCCGCCCATTCCCGTGACCACCAGCCCCAGAGCTCCGCCCATTCCTGTGACCACCATGGACTCTCTCTCCCCCCTACCTCTGCTGTTCCTCCTCCAGGCGTATCAGTGCGTTCTCCAGTTCATTGCTGGTCTCCTCCTCCTGCCGCAGCCGCGAGTCCGTCATCTCCAGGCGGCTCTATAAAGGAAAAGTGGATATTTATTACACAAATCATTTCCAGCGGTTGTCCATATGGTCGGTATAACATTAATTATGATGTGTATATTCAAAGAGAACCTGTCATCAGATGTATATTTCTATGCTCAGTAATGTGCCAGTATAACATATCCAGATATTTATTCCCTCTCACAGAGATCACAGCCCCCCTCCCCAACAATGCCTTCATCTGATTTTCCCTCCAGAAGGACAGAACCATCTTTGTTCGGGCACCATCCAGTTTAATATAAAGGAATTTGATCTTTATTTTATATAAAGTAAGACTCACACTAAGACGTTCATGCTCCAGCTCCGTCGATCGTTCCAGCAACTGCTGCTCCACCTCTCCACATCGCTTCTTGTACTGCAGAACCTGCGGAGAAACAGATTACCATCAAATGTTCCTTTACTGTAATAAATTGCCTTGTCAAAGTCAATTCTTCTCACACTCCAAAGATTTGGGAAGTAGGCCCTCACACTCCAAAGATGTGACAAGGTGGCCCTCACACTCCAAAGATGTGACAAGGTGGCCCTCACACTGCAAAGATGTGGCAAGTAGGCCCTCACACTGCAAAGATGTGGCAAGTAGGCCCTCACACTGCAAAGATGTGGCAAGTAGGCCCTCACACTCCAAAGATGTGGCAAGTAGGCCCTCACACTCCAAAGATGTGGAAAGTAGGCCCTCACACTCCAAAGATGTGGCAAGTAGGCCCTCACACTCCAAAGATGTGGCAAGTAGGCCCTCACACTCCAAAGATGTGGAAAGTAGGCCCTCACACTCCAAAGATATGAGAAGTAGGCCCTCACACTCCATAGATAAGAGAAGTAGGCCCTCACACTCCATAGATAAGAGAAGTAGGCCCTCACACTCCATAGATAAGAGAAGTAGGCCCTCACACTCCATAGATTTGGTAAGTAGGCCCTCACACTCCATAGATTTGGTAAGTAGGCCCTCACACTCCATAGATTTGGTAAGTAGGCCCTCACACTCCATAGATTTGGTAAGTAGGCCCTCACACTCCATAGATTTGGTAAGTAGGCCCTCACACTCCATAGATTTGGTAAGTAGGCCCTCACACTCCAAAGATTTGGTAAACATAGACAGATTTCTCTATAACAGCTCTCTGTGCCCTCCACCCATCCACACACACCTTGGCCTGCAGCTTCTGGACCAGCTGGGCTTGCCGCTGTTGACCCTCCTGGTAGGCTTGAAGCTTTCGCTTATATGCAGCTTGTTCTTCCTCCAGCCGCCGCCTGAGCTCTACATTCTGCTGCGCCAGGCTACGCGTCTCCAGGGAGTCTCTTTCACGCTCGCCGCTGTCCAATCGTAGCGTTTGCTCCAGCTGTCAGCAAAGGAGACAAAATTAAATACAAGTTATCCTTATATTCTATAAGGGGCGGGGTGGGGCGAGTTTGATGACACCAAATAGGACACCAGTCTGGTGAAAGGACAATCACTATTCTTCTAGACCAGTGGTCTCCAAACTGTGGCCCTTTGCTTGCCTTTATCCTGCCACTGACACCAACAATGGGGCACTTATTTTTACGCACCCCACTTTTTACCGTCACTCATCCACCCTCACTCCTTCTGCACCCGATTCTCTATTCTCATGAGGAAGGAGGTCCCGATTCCTCTATATCAGTGATGGCGAACCTCGGCACCCCAGATGTTTTGGAACTACAATTCCCATGATGCTCAACACTGCAGAGTGCATGAGCATCATGGGAAATGTAGTTCCAAAACATCTGGGGTGCCGAGGTTCTCCATCACTGCTCTATATAATTCATAGATCTTCATATCACTAGAGGGATCACCGGGAGGAGGAAGGAGGTCCTGATTCCTCTATATAGACCTTTATATCACTAGAGGGGTCACCAGCAGGAGGAAGGAGGTCCTGATTCCTCTATATAGAGCTTTATATCACTAGAGGGGTCACCAGCAGGAGGAAGGAGGTCCTGATTCCTCTATATAGATCTTTATATCACTAGAGGGGTCACCAGCAGGAGGAAGGAGGTCCTGATTCCTCTATATAGATCTTTATATAACTAGAGGGGTCACCAGCAGGAGGAAGGAGGTCCTGATTCCTCTATATAGATCTTTATATCACTAGAGGGGTCACCAGCAGGAGGAAGGAGGTCCTGATTCTCTATATAGATCTTTATATCACTAGAGGGGTCACCAGGAGGAGGAAGGAGGTCCCGATTCCTCTATATAGAGCTTTATATCACTAGAGGGGTCACCAGAGAGAGGAAGGAGGTCCTGATTCCTCTATATAGATCTTTATATCACTAGAGGGATCACCAGGAGGAGGAAGGAGGTCCTGATTCCTCTATATAGATATTTATATCACTAGAGGGGTCACCAGGAGGAGGAAGGAGGTCCTGATTCCTCTATATAGACCTTTATATCACTAGAGGGGTCACCAGCAGGAGGAAGGAGGTCCTGATTCCTATATATAGATCTTTATATCACTAGAGGGATCACCGGGAGGAAGGAGGTCCTGATTCCTCTATATAGATCTTTATATCACTAGAGGGGTCACCAGCAGGAGGAAGGAGGTCCTGATTCCTCTATATAGATCTTTATATCACTAGAGGGGTCACCAGCAGGAGGAAGGAGGTCCTGATTCCTCTATATAGATCTTTATATCACTAGAGGGATCACCAGGAGGAGGAAGGAGGTCCTGATTCCTCTATATAGATCTTTATATCACTAGAGGGGTCACCGGCAGGAGGAAGGAGGTCCTGATTCCTCTATATAGATCTTTATATCACTAGAGGGGTCACCGGCAGGAGGAAGGAGGTCCTGATTCCTCTATATAGATCTTTATATCACTAGAGGGATCACCAGCAGGAGGAAGGAGGTCCCGATTCCTCTATATAGATCTTTATATCACTAGAGGGATCACCAGCAGAATGAAGGAGGTCTTCATTCTTCTATATAGATCGTACATGACCTCAAACTAGTAGGAGGAAAGTTCAAAACCAACCTTAGAACGTATTATTTTACTGAAAGAGTAGTTGATGGTTGGAACAGGCTTCCAGCAGAGGTAGGGGGTCAGTTAACAGTAAGTGACTTCAGACATTTGCTGTTCGTTTCACATCTGGAGATAACAGACAACAAATGTTGGGGAAGTGGATGTGGCTCGGAGATGGCGTCGGGGGGGGGGGACAAGGATAGGAACCCGAATCCTCTGCAGCTCTTAGCTGACCGCAAGACATCTGTAGAAGATTCAGAAGATATTTGGGGCTGGAGAGCAGATTACCCAGAATCCTCCATGGACAAGGAAGACACAACATGGCTGGTAACTGATAAGAAGACGTTCCGAATCATTTATATTTTTGTAGCAGAATCTTCTTCTAGATTTAGAGAGTCGGGAGGTCACCTGTGTGCAAAGTCACGCTTCATTCTTTCCTACGACTCTCCAGATCCAGGCGGGCTGTACAGAGCCGACCCTTCAATAAAAATGATCCTTCCAGTATTATAATCAAACCAAGTTCTTATTAATTGGGTTCACTGTACATGTGACCACCTCAGAACGATTGAACCCAAAATGGAAGTCACCCCCTGGCTTTATCAATCGATTATAAAATTATCTCTTTTCATATTTCACATTTAGCAAATAGTAAACGATAAAAAAAACGAGAAAATAACATTAAAAAAAAAGTTCCACCCTGCAGACCGAAGTCAGGGATAGGCTCTACTATTCTGGGGAAGAAGCTCCAGCATTCCGGAGAGGGGCTCCAGCATTCCGGAGAGGGGCTCCAGCATTCTGAGGAGGGGCTCGGGGAGGGGCTCCAGCATTCCGGAGAGGGGCTCCAGCATTCCAGAGAGGGGTTCGGGGAGGGGCTCCAGCATTCTGAGGAGGGGTTCCAGCATTCCGGAGAGGGGCTCCAGCATTCCAGAGAGGGGATCCAGCATTCCGGAGAGGGGCTCCAGCATTCCAGAGAGGGGCTCCAGCATTCCAGAGAGGGGCTCCAGCATTCCGGAGAGGGGCTCCAGCATTCCGGAAAGGGGCTCCAGCATTCCGGAGAGGGGCTCGGGGAGTGGCTCCAGCATTCTGAGGAGGGGCTCGGGGAGGGGGTCCAGCATTACGGAGAGGGGCTCCAGCATTCCAGAGAGGGGTTCGGGGAGGGGCTCCAGCATTCTGAGGAGGGGTTCCAGCATTCCGGAGAGGGGCTCCAGCATTCCAGAGAGGGGCTCCAGCATTCCAGAGAGGGGCTCCAGCATTCCAGAGAGGGGCTCCAGCATTCCGGAGAGGGGCTCCAGCATTCCGGAGAGGGGCTCCAGCATTCCGGAGAGGGGCTCCAGCATTCCGGAGAGGGGCTCGGGGAGGGGCTCCAGCATTCTGAGGAGGGGCTCGGGGAGGGGCTCCAGCATTCCGGAGAGGGGCTCCAGCATTCCAGAGAGGGGTTCGGGGAGGGGCTCCAGCATTCTGAGGAGGGGTTCCAGCATTCCGGAGAGGGGCTCCAGCATTCCAGAGAGGGGCTCCAGCATTCCAGAGAGGGGCTCCAGCATTCCAGAGAGGGGCTCCAGCATTCCAGAGAGGGGCTCCAGCATTCCAGAGAGGGGCTCCAGCATTCCAGAGAGGGGCTCCAGCATTCCGGAGAGGGGCTCCAGCATTCCGGAGAGGGGCTCCAGCATTCCACAGAGGGGCTCCAGCATTCCAGAGAGAGGCTCCAGCATTCCAGAGAGGGGCTCCAGCATTCCGGAGAGGGGCTCGGGGAGGGGCTCCAGCATTCGGCGGAGGGGCTCGGGGAGGGGCTCCAGCATTCCAGAAGGGGGCTCCAGCATTCCGGAGAGGGGCTCCAGCATTCCAGAGAGGGGCTCGGGGAGGGGCTCCAGCATTCCGAAGAGGGACTCGGGGAGGGGCTCCAGCATTCCGGAGAGGGGCTCCAGCATTCTGGAGAGGGGCTCCAGCATTCCAGAGAGGAGCTCGGGGAGGGGCTCCAGCATTCCGGAGAGGGGCTCCAGCATTCCGGAGAGGGGCTCGGGGAGGGGCTCCAGCATTCCGAAGAAGGGCTCCAGCATTCCTGAGAGGGGCTCCAGCATTCCGGAGAGGGGCTCCAGCATTCCGGAGAGGTTCTCCAGCATTCCGGAGAGGGGCTCCAGCATTCCGGAGAGGGGCTCCAGCATTCCAGAGAGGGGCTCCAGCATTCCAGAGAGGGGCTCCAGCATTCCAGAGAGGGGCTCCAGCATTCCAGAGAGGGGCTCCAGCATTCCGGAGAGGGGCTCCAGCATTCCGGAGAGGGGCTCGGGGAGGGGCTCCAGCATTCTGAGGTGGGGCTCGGGGAGGGGCTCCAGCATTCCAGAAGGGGGCTCCAGCATTCCGGAGAGGGGCTCCAGCATTCCAGAGAGGGGCTCGGGGAGGGGCTCCAGCATTCCGAAGAGGGACTCGGGGAGGGGCTCCAGCATTCCGGAGAGGGGCTCCAGCATTCTGGAGAGGGGCTCCAGCATTCCAGAGAGGAGCTCGGGGAGGGGCTCCAGCATTCCGGAGAGGGGCTCCAGCATTCCGGAGAGGGGCTCGGGGAGGGGCTCCAGCATTCCGAAGAAGGGCTCCAGCATTCCTGAGAGGGGCTCCAGCATTCCGGAGAGGGGCTCCAGCATTCCGGAGAGGTTCTCCAGCATTCCGGAGAGGGGCTCCAGCATTCCGGAGAGGGGCTCCAGCATTCCGGAGAGGGGCTCCAGCATTCCAGAGAGGGGCTCCAGCATTCCAGAGAGGGGCTCCAGCATTCCAGAGAGGGGCTCCAGCATTCCAGAGAGGGGCTCCAGCATTCCAGAGAGGGGCTCCAGCATTCCAGAGAGGGGCTCCAGCATTCCGAAGAGGGGCTCCAGCATTCCGGAGAGGGGCTCCAGCATTCCGGGACACCACACTGAACACAAAGCACTCTGGTTTGTTTAATACAGTAGTGGACAAGTGACCTGCACCAGCCAATCACATTTAAGTTTATTGTAGCCTCATCAGTGAAGGATAGTTTTTGATTGGTTGTTGGTCATTAAATCCAGCCAATTGCTGAACAAGGAACACCGACTACACCAATACACATATCAAAGGATCTTAGAATAGTGGTCTCATCTATACTGTGGATGTGAGGATGGGGGGACATGCGGTAACCTTCGGGGCATAAGTTGAGATTTGGGGGATCAGGCCGGGCCCCGGGGAAGGGGGGCACACAGGCGTGGTGTGGGGCACACCATTGAATTGGGCATGTTATCTACAGAGTGCAGCCACCATCCAGCTCTGGGGGGGGGGGGGGTGGAGGGCTCCTCCAATAAAAACACTTGAAGAATGCCCATTGTCCCTCACCAAAAAGGCACAGACAGCACTGAATGCGATGAGTTTACCGTCCCCCCGGCAACCGTCACCGCAGCGACCACCAATTCACGCCATTGTGCCGGTCACTGGTGGGGCCACAAAGACTGAGGGGAGCCGCTGACACCGAGACGACGGCACACATAGAGGGAGGCTCTCCGGTGACATCTGCTGACAGCCACCGATATATGAAGAGTCACTGTGGAGGAACACCGACTAATAAAGTGGAGTGCTAGCTCTGTGTACCAGATCTCAGCAATCCAAGAGCCATTCAATGAGCTCTTTGCTTTATCTCCTTCTGACTGTCATTAAGATCTTTATTACTATAAAACAGCGGGGGGCGCTCACTACAATGGCCGGCTATTGTACAGAAAGATCTGCACACATTCCATGTGACGTCTGTCTATGGGGGGAGGGGCTTCCATATCCATCAGGGACCCGCCAGCGGAGTGCTCCCTCCAGTCATCCCTCACAGTCACCTCCTCTGTCATCTCCCTGGGGACCGGGACAGACGTCTCACCAGCCCAGCCTACTGCCCTTCATCTGGGGGTGACTTGCTACAAAGTTACAATGTACAGTCTGATCACTGGGGGAGGGGAGACTGAGGAAATGACTCCTCCTCCTTCTACAAAGTTACAATGTACAGTCTGATCACTGGGGGAAGGGGAGACTGGGGAAATGACTCCTCCTCCTTCCACAAAGTTACAATGTACAGTCTGATCACTGGGGAGGAGGGGAGACTGAGGAAATGACTCCTCCCCCTTCTACAAAGTTACAATGTACAGTCTGATCACTGGGGGGGAGGGGAGGGGAGACTGAGGAAATGACTCCTCCTCCTTCTACAAAGTTACAATGTACAGTCTGATCACTGAGGGGAGGGGAGACTGTAGAAGGAGGAGGAGTCATTTCCTCAGTCTCCCCTCCCCTCAGTGATCAGACTGTACATTGTAACTTTGTAGAAGGAGAAGGAGTCCTTTCCTCAGTCTCCCCGCCCCCCCCCCAGTGATCAGACTGTACATTGTAACTTTGTAGAAGGAGGAGGAGTCATTTCCTCAAAGTTACAATAGTAATTTAATAGGAGGGGACTTGGTCACAGAGCTGGCACTCGTCTCGGCAGTGCAGGGCCCCCGGTCAATGATTCCCTCTGGGGGGTCTGGCCAGCAGCATGGGAACTATGTGAGAGGACAATGACGGTGCTGGGTGCGTCACCAATGTCACACACTACACTGACTGCGGGCAAGTCTCAGCTTGCCCGATGGCACCCTCTGCCCGCTGCCTGTCCGGACACGACTCTCACTGGTTCAGAGGGCAGAACAGCCGAGCCGAGTAAAATGGGATGAAAAGACCGATATCGTGGGAACACGACGGGGACAGACGCAGACCCCCTCCGCAGCAACCAATCCCAGGCCGGGGAATGGAATAAAGGACGAAACTCGTCGGGGTTAATTTACTAAAACTGGAGAGTGCGGCTCTGCATAGAAACCAATCCGCTTCCAGGTTTTATTGTCAAAGATTAATTGAACAAGCTGAAGTTAGAAGCTGATTGGCCGCCATGTACAGCTGCACCAAACTCTGCACTCTAGAGTTTTAGTAAATCAATATTTATAAACAATGTTACTTTGTATCTCTCCATCTCCGTGTGATCAATGTTTATAAACAATGTTACTTTGTATCTCTCCATCTCCGTGTGATCAATGTTTATAAACAATGTTACTTTGATTTTACTGAACAAACAAAAAAATTTAAAAAAAGGAGATATTATATATATATATATATATATATAAAAACACATCCTGAACAAATAAACAATAAAAAAACATTCTTTTCCAATGACCCTAATTCACATCACTGCATTCAGTCCGAGTCCTTTAACCGGCGCACGCCGATGTACGTCGGCAGAATGGCACGGCTACGCAAATGGGCGTACCTGTACGTCCCTTTAAATTTGCAGCAGTGCCATTGCCGGGAGCTCTGCGAGTCGGGTCGCGGGTCCCGCGGACTCGATGTCCGCAAGGATACCCACGATCGTCTCACAGAGAGAAAGAACGGGGAGATGCTGATGTAAACAAGCATCTCCCCGTTCTGCCCTAGTGACACCGATCTCTGCTCCCTGTGATCGGGAGCTGTGATCAGTGATGTGTCACAGGTAGCCCCTCCCCCCCTACAGTTGGAAACACACCCCAGGACACACTTAACCCCTACAGCCCCACCTAGTGTTAACCCCTTCACTGTCAGTCACATTTACACAGTAATCAGTGCAATTTTAATCGCACTGATCGCTGTATAAATGCGAATGGTCCCAAAATCGCCCCAAAATTGTCCGACGTGTCCACCATAATGTCCCAGTCACGATAAAAAAAAAAAAAAACATCGATCGCCGCCATTACTAATAAAAAAGATATATTAATAAAAATGCCATATAACTATCCCCTATTTTGTAAACGCTATAACTTTTGCGCAAACCAATCAATAAGCGCTTATTGCGATTTTTTTTTACCAAAAATATATAGAAGAATACGTATCGGCCTAAACTGAGGAAAAAAATGTTGTTTTATATATTTTTTGGGGATATTTATTATGGCAAAAAGCAAAAAATATTGATTTTTTTTCAAAATTGTCGCTCTATTTTTGTTTATAGCGCAAAACATTTAATCCCAGAGGTGATCGAATACCACCAAAAGAAATCTCTATGTGTGGGAAAAAAATTTGGTTTGGGAGCCACGTTGCACGACCGTGCAATTGTCAGTTACAGCGACGCAGCGCCGAATCGCAAAAAGTGCTCTGGTCTTTGGCCAGCAAAATGGTCCGGGGTTGAAAGTGGTTAAAGAGGTTGTAAATTCTTCCAGGGCCGGGACAAGGGGGTGGGCAGAAGGAGCGGCTGGCCTGGGCGCAGTGTGTATTGTACAGATGGGGGGCGCCACAAGTTCCTTCTACTACACAGCTGACAGGAGTAGTGACAGCGGCATCACCACTTCTGTCATCCCAGCGCTGGAAGCAGCGAAGAGAAGAGGAGAGAGCCGGGAGGAGGTGCGGGCTGTGCTCTCGCTCTCTCCTCCTCCTCATTTAAAGTGGTTGTAAACCCTTCAGGACCAGGACAAGGGGTTGGCAGAAGGAGCGGCTGCCCTGGGCACAGCTTGTATTGTAGAGATGGGGGGCGCCACAAGTTCCTTCTACTACAAAGCTGACAGGAGTAGTGACAGCGGCATCACCACTTCTGTCAGCCCAGCGCTGGAAGCAGCGAAGAGAAGAGGAGAGAGCCGGGAGGAGGTGCGGGCTGTGCTCTCGCTCTCTCCTCCTCCTCATTTAAAGTGGTTGTAAACCCTTCAGGGCCAGGACAAGGGGTTGGCAGAAGGAGTGGCTGGCCTGGGCGCAGCTTGTATTGTAGGGATGGGGGGCGCCACAAGTTCCTTCTACTATACAGCTGACAGGAGTAGTGACAGCGGCATCACCACTTCTGTCAGCCCAGCGCTGGAAGCAGCGAAGAGAAGAGGAGAGAGCCGGGAGGAGGTGCGGGCTGTGCTCTCGCTCTCTCCTCCTCCTCATTTAAAGTGGTTGTAAACCCTTCAGGGCCAGGACAAGGGGTGGGCAGAAGGAGCGGCTGGCCTGGGCGCAGCTTGTATTGTAGAGATGGGGGGGGCGCCACAAGTTCCTTCTACTATACAGCTGACAGGAGTAGTGACAGCGGCATCACCACGTTGAAAGCAGCGAAGAGAAGAGAGCCGGGAGGAGGTGCGGGCTGTGCTCTCTCTCCTCCTCCTAAGCTCACACATAATGAAGGGGGGGGGGAGTGCAATGTGACATTTTTGCCCTGGGTGCTGGAGGAGCTTGTCCCATCACTGAACACTTCCATATCCCCAGTGAAGTGACCGGCCTCATGTGATACACAGAGAGATGAAACAGATCCTCCTACATCAGTTGTACCTGTTTATCTGCAGCCTTCTCTTCTCTACATCCTCTAAAAAGTAGACATTTTACACAGCATTTGTCAGCTCCAGCAGGCAGGGATCTGATGTCACACACTGCACAGGGAGCTGAGTGTAATCTGAGACCTGAGTGGAGGGAATAGACACACCCACCTCTACAGAAACATGTCACCCGATATCTATAAAATGCAACAAACGGAAGGAGCGATGTACAAAGAGGCCCTGCAGGGCACAACTCACCCTCTCGCTGATGGCATTGTATTTGATGGCGAGCTCGTCCCTCTCTGCGCGGCTCTGCGCCAGGAGATCCTCCACCCGGGAAAGCTCTTGCTGCAGGATGCGATTCTCCTCTTGTACGGAGAGGAGGGAGGACATGTCTGCGGTCTCACCTGTGGAGAATACGGCAAGAACCGGTCACCGAAAATGTCTTGGTATGCCGACGCCCTTCACTGGAACTAGGGGGCCAAACCCAACCCCTGAAAAGCACCCCCCACACCATAATCCCCCCTACACCATAATCCCCCCCACACCATAATCCCCCCTCCCCCCTACACCATAATCCCCCCTCACACCATAATCCCCCCTCACACCATAATCCCCCTCCACACCATAATCCCCCCTCCCCCCATCCCCCTACACCCACACCATAATCCCCCCCACACCATAATCCCCCTCCACCCCACACCATAATCCCCCCCACACACCATAATCCCCCCCACACCATAATCCCCCCTCCACCCCCACACCATAATCCCCCCCCCACACCCCATAATCCCCCCTCCCCCTACACCATAATCCCCCCACACCATAATCCCCCCTCCACCCCACACCATAATCCCCCCCACACCATAATCCCCCCTCCCCCTACACCATAATCCCCCCTCCACCCCACACCATAATCCACCTCCACACCACCCCCCCACACCATAATCCCCCCCCCTCCCCCTACACCATACTCCCCCCTCCCCCCCACACCATAATCCCACCTCCACCCCACACCATAATCCCCCCCCACACCATAATCCCCCCTCCCCCTACACCATACTCCCCCCACACCATAATCCCCCCCCCCCCTCCACACCATAATCCCCCCCACACCATAATCCCCCCTCCCCCCTACACCATAATCCACCCCACACCATAATCCCCCCTCCCCCTACACCATAATCCCCCCTCCACCCTACACCATAATCCCCCCCCCTACCCCACACCATAATCCCCCCCTCCCCCCTACACCATAATCCCCCCCCCCCCCGACACCAAATGATTTGGACCAGGGCACAAAGCAAGGCAAGGTCCGTAAAGAGCGAGTTTGGGGTGGAGGAACTTGACTGGCCTGCACAGGGTCCTGACCTCAACCCCATAGAACACCTTTGGGATGAATGAGAGCGGAGACTGCGAGCCAGGCCTTCTCGTCCAACATCAGTGCCTGACCTCACAAATGCTCTTCTGGAAGAATGGTCAAACATTCCCATAGACACTCCTAAACCTTGTGGACGGCCTTCCCAGAAGAGGTGAAGCTGTTATAGCTGCAAAGGGCCAACTCAATATTGAACCCTCCGGACTAAGACTGGGGGGTCATTAAAGGCCATGTGTGTGTAAAGGCCGGTGTCCCAATACTTTTGGTAATATATTGTATATATACTGCACTCACCTGGCTCCGGGGGAGGACTGAGGTTCTGCGTTACAATCTGTCGGATACGACGCGGAAGGGGGCGCGGGACGAGGTTGATGGCGTCACCGCGGACAGTGAGGGACCTCTGATCCGGAATGCTGAGGACCCGGAGGGTCAATTTCTGGAAGAGGAAGGAAAATCACAGATCACATGGAGAACAAAATACTGGAATCACGTTCACCCCGCCCTCTATTCCAAGCCCCTCCCACACCGCAAACTGACACATATACCGCAGTGCTGTACAGAGATCACTGAGCCAATCACATCAGTCTCTGTACAGAGGAGCTTACACTCTAATGTCCCCTCCCCCCACAGTCACATCAGTCTCTGCACCAGAGGAGCTTACACTCTAATGTCCCCCCTCCCCCACAGTCACATCAGACTCTGTACAGAGGAGCTTACACTCTAATGTCCCCCCCCCCCCCCACAGTCACATCAGTCTCTGTACAGAGGAGCTTACACTCTAATATCCCCTCCCCCCACAGTCACATCAGTCTCTGTACAGAGGAGCTTACACTCTAATGTCCCCCCCCCCCACAGTCACATCAGTCTCTGTACAGAGGAGCTTACACTCTAATGTCCCCCCCCCCCCACAGTCACATCAGTCTCTGTACAGAGGAGCTTACACTCTAATGTCCCCTCCCCCACAGTCACATCAGTCTCCGTACAGAGGAGCTTACACTCTAATGTCCCCTCCCCCCACAGTCACATCAGTCTCTGTACAGAGGAGCTTACACTCTAATGTCCCCTCCCCCACAGTCACATCAGTCTCTGTACAGAGGAGCTTACACTCTAATGTCCCCTCCCCCACAGTCACATCAGTCTCTGTACAGAGGAGCTTACACTCTAATGTCCCCTCCCCCCACAGTCACATCAGTCTCTGTACAGAGGAGCTTACACTCTAATGTCCCCTCCCCCCACAGTCACATCAGTCTCTGTACAGAGGAGCTTACACTCTAATGTCCCCTCCCCCCACAGTCACATCAGTCTCTGTACAGAGGAGCTTACACTCTAATGTCCCCTCCCCCCACAGTCACATCAGTCTCTGTACAGAGGAGCTTACACTCTAATGTCCCCTCCCCCACAGTCACATCAGTCTCTGTACAGAGGAGCTTACACTCTAATGTCCCCTCCCCCCACAGTCACATCAGTCTCTGTACAGAGGAGCTTACACTCTAATGCCCCCTCCCCCACAGTCACATCAGTCTCTGTACAGAGGAGCTTACACTCTAATGCCCCCTCCCCCACAGTCACATCAGTCTCTGTACAGAGGAGCTTACACTCTAATGCCCCCCCACAATCACAGATTGTTGTCGGTCGCCCCTCCCGGGGGTCACCCACCTGTATGACGGCTTCCAGGCTGTCCTCAGCGGGGTCGGGGCCCTCCTCGGCCGCACTCATCTATACGGGGCCCCCCGAGGACAGTCATGGGCCCCAGTGATCGGAGGAGCATTGTATGAGGGGATTACACACAAATCTCCCTCACTCCCCTCCCCCTCCCCCGCCTCCATTCCCACCCATTATGAGGACAGGCCGCAGGATGGTCTCTAGGACCCAGAGCTCCCCCCAGTGGGGTATACAGCTTCCTGCATGTAACCATGGAAACGGCAAACTTCCAGGAGCGCCACCTACAGAGCGCGTCCAACTGACATCCACACCAGATCACTCCACACACAACCCCCACCGGGCGCCCCCCTGTTCTCAGGAACAGCGGGGGGCAAGCTGCGGAGTTTTTTTTTTTTTTTTTTTTTTTATTTTTTTTTTATTTTTTTTTTTTTTATTTTTTTTTATTTTTTTCCTTTTTTTTTTTGGACCTCCAGCTGTTGCAGAACTACAAGTCCCATCATGCCTCTGCCTCCGGGAGTCATGCTTGTAACTGTCAGTCTTGCAATGCCTCATGGGACGTATCCGTACACATCATTCACAACAACCAATCAGATCACAGCATGCAACAGATTCCATTACACCAGATCACTCCACACACAACCCCCACCGCTGTGCCCATTATGAGGGGTTCCCACCATCCCTGTGCTGAGTTCCCGGGTCTGTACACCCGCTGTGCCCATTATGAAGGGTTCCCTCCATCCCTGTGCTGAGTTCCAGGGTCTGTACACCCGCTGTGCCCATTAAGAGGGGTTCCCACCATCCCTGTGCCGAGTTCACGGGTCTGTACACCCGCTGCGCCCATTATGAGGGGTTCCCACCATCCCTGTGCTGAGTCCCGGGTCTGTACACCCGCTGTGCCCATTATGAGGGGTTCCCACCATCCCAGGTGCTGAGTTCCCGGGTCTGTACACCCGCTGTGCCCATTATGAGGGTTCCCACCATCCCTGTGCTGAGTTCCTGGGTCCTATGAGGGGTTCCCACCATCCCTGTGCACCATCCAGTTCCCGGGTCTGTACACCCGCTGTGCCCATTATGAGGGGTTCCCACCATCCCTGTGATGAGTTCCCGGGTCTGTACACCCGCTGTGCCCATTATGAGGGGCTCCCACCATCCCTGTGCTGTGTTCCCAGGTCTGTACACCCGCTGTGCCCATTATGAGGGGTTCCCACCATCCATGTGCTGAGTTCACGGGTCTGTACACCCGCTGTGCCCATTTTGAGGGGTTCCCACCATCCCTGTGCTGAGTTCCCGGGTCTGTACACCCGCTGTGCCCATTATGAGGGTTTCACTCCATCCCTGTGCTGAGTTTCCGGGTCTGTACACCCGCTGTGCCCATTATGAGGGGTTCCCTCCATCCATGTGCTGAGTTCCCGGGTAACACCCGCTGTGCCCATTATGAAGGGGTTCCCACCATCCCTGTGCTGAGTTCCTGGGTCTGTACACCCGCTGTGCCCATTATGGGGGGTTCCCACCATCCCCTGTGCTGAGTTCCCGGGTTCTGTACACCCGCTGTGCCCATTATGAGGGGTTCCCTCCATCCCTGTGCTGAGATCCCGGGACTGTACACCCGCTGTGCCCATTATGAGGGGTTCCCACCATCCCTGTGCTGAGTTCCCGGGTTCTGTACACCCGCTGTGCCCATTATGAGGGGTTCCCACCATCACTGTGCTGAGTTCCCGGGTCTGTACACCCGCTGTGCCCTTTATGAGGGGTTCCCACCATCCCTGTGCTGAGTTCCCGGGTCTGTACACCCGCTGTGCCCATTATGTGGGGTTCCCACCATCCCTGTGCTGAGTTCCCGTGTCTGTACACCCGCTGTGCCCATTATGAGGTGTTCCCACCATCCCTGTGCTGAGTTCCCGGGTCTGTACACCCGCTGGGCCCATTATGAGGCGGTTCCCACCATCCCTGTGCTGAGTTCCCAGGTCTGTACACCCGCTGTGCCCATTTTGAGGGGTTCCCACCTTCCCTGTGCTGAGTTCCCGGGTCTGTACACCCGCTGTGCCCATATAGAGGGGTTCCCACCATCCCTGTGCTGAGTTCCCAGGTCTGTACACCCGCTGTGCCCATTATGAGGGGTTCCACCCATCCCTGTGCTGAGTTCACGGGTCTGTACACCCGCTGTGGCCCATTATGAGGGGTTCCCACCATCCCTGTGCTGAGTTCCCGGGTCTGTACACCCTCTGAGCCCATTATGAGGGGTTCCCACCATCCCTGTGCCGAGTTCCCGGGTCTGTACACCCGCTGTGCCCATTATGAGGGGTTCCCACAATCCCTGTGCTGAGTTCCCGGGTCTGTACACCCGCTGTCCCAATAATGAGGGGTTCCCACCATCCTGTGCTGAGTTCCCGGGTCGTTACACCCGCTGTGCCCATTATGAGGGGTTCCCACCATCCCTGTGCTGAGTTCCCGGGTTCTGTACACCCGCTGTGCCCAGTATGAGGGGGTTCCCACCATCCCTGTGCTGAGTTCCCGGGTCTGTACACCCCGCTGTGCCCATTATGAGGGGGTTCCCACCATCCTTGTGCTGAGTTCCCGGGTCCGTACACCCGCTGTGCCCATTATGAGGGGTTCCCACCATCCCTGTGCTGTGTTCCCGGGTCTGTACACCCGCTGTGCCCATTATGAGGGGTTCCCACCATCCCTGTGCTAGTTCCCGGGTCTGTACACCCCTGTGCCCATTATGAGGAGTTCCCACCATCCCTGTGCTGAGTTCCCGGGTCTGTTCACCCGCTGTGCCCATTATGAGGGGTTCCCACCATCCCTGTGCTGAGTTCCCGGGTCTGTACACCCCGCTGTGCCCATTATGAGGGGTTCCCACCATCCCTGTGCTGAGTTCCCGGGTCTGTACACCCGCTGTGCCCATTATGAGGGGTTCCCACCATCCCTGTGCTGAGTTCCCGGGTCTGTACACCCGCTGTGCCCATTATGAGGGGTTTCCACCATCCCTGTGCTGATTTCCCGGGTCTGTACACCCGCTGTGCACATTATGAGGGGTTCCCACCATCCCTGTGCTGAGTTCCCGGGTCTGTACAACCGCTGTGCCCATTATGAGGGGTTCCCAACATACCTGTGCTGAGTTCCCGGGTCTGTACACCCGAGTGTGCCCATTATGTGGGGTTCCCACCACCCCTGTGCTGAGTTCCCCGGGTCTGTACACCGCTGTGCCCATTATGAGGGGTTCCCACCATCCCTGTGCTGAGTTCCCTGGTCTGTACACCCGCTGTGCCCATTATGAGGGGTTCCCACCATCCCTGTGCTGAGTTCCCGGGTCTGTACACCCGCTGTGCCCATTATGAGGGGTTCCCACCATCCCTGTGCTGAGTTCCCGGGGTCTGTACACCCGCTGTGCCCATTATGAGGTGTTCCCACCATCCCTGTGCTGAGTTCCCGGGTCTGTACACCCGCGGTGCCCATTATGAGGGGTTCCCACCATCCCTGTGCTGAGTTCCCGGGTCTGTACACCCGCTGTGCCCTTTATGAGGGGTTCCCACCATCCATGTGCTGAGTTCCCGGGTCTGTACACCCGCTGTGCCCATTATGAGGGGTTCCCACCATCCCTGTGCAGAGTTCCCGGGTCTGTACACCCGCTGTGCCCAGTTTGAGGGGTTCCCACCATCCCTGTTCCGAGTTCCCGGGTCTGTACACCCGCTGTGTGCCCATTTTGAGGGGTTCCCACCATCCCTGGGTTCCCGGGTCTGTACACCCGCTGTGCCCATTATGAGGGGTTCCCACCATCCCTGTGCTGAGTTCCTGGGTCTGTACACCCGCTGTGCCCATTATGAGGGGTTCCCACCATCCCTGTGCTGAGTTCCCGGGTCTGTACATCCGCTGTGCCCATTATGAGGGGTTCCCACCATCCCTGTGCTGAGTTTCCCGGGTCTGTACACCCGCTGTGCCCATTATGAGGGGTTCCCACCATCCCTGTGCTGAGTTCCCAGGGTCTGTACACCCGCTGTGCCCATTATGAGGGGTTCCCACCATCCCTGTGCCGAGTTCCCGGGTCTGTACACCCGCTGTGCCCATTATGAGGGGTTCCCACCATCCTGTGCTGAGTTCCCGGGTCTATCATGGTACTTCTATATACAGCATGGTAGATTAGGGGTTATTTTACGCTCACAACTGATGAAGCTTTAAGAGCCTTCATTTTCCAATAAAAGTGATTGAGCAGCTCTAGAGCCACCTAATCGCTTTTATGGGGGCTCTCAAATTGCACCCCCGTCCCCCACTGAAGATGATTTCCAGGACCACAGGACACGGCTTCCCTGGAGAAAGCAGGAGGAACTCGGAGAAGATCCACTTCCTGATCCCTTCTGACCCCGGAAGTGATGTGTATTTCTGTCTCTTCCGGGGTCAGGGCTGTCATTCCTAGTGCAGCCGAGGATGCGGCTAATTAAACGCGATCTGTGCTTGAATAGCTGCATTGGAGGGCAGGCGAGACATCGGGGAGATCTAATAGACCCCCCCCCCCCGATGTGTCCATAAAGAGAACCTGTCACCTGCCCATGAGATCACATGGAGTTTGTTCGGCCCCCTTGTGAGATCGATAAAGTAAAAAAAAAAAAGTAAAAAAATAAATAAATAAAATTATATCAAATAATAATACTTTTTAAAAGTCACATAAAAGCGCCGTGTAGGGCGGGCACTTGTATGTGAACATCACCCGCGCGGCACGTGTGAGGTACCGCCGCGAACGTCGGAGCGAGAGCGATAATTCTGGCCCCTTAATTCATGGTGACCTCTGAACTGATAACCTGTAAAGGCTTGTAAAGCGCCACCTATGGAGAAGTTCGGGGTAATGTCATTTTTTTTTTGCGATCCCACAGAGGCGTGCGCAATTTCATTGACGCGTTTGGTATCTGTTTACTCGACGCGACCTCATCTTTTTTTTTTAATCATACAAAAAAAAAATAATAATAATAATAAATTGGGTATTATATTGCGATTGTTTGCGGTAAAATGTATTTTCATGTGCTCTTTAATGAAAATAGGCGCACAAATATCGAGCAACATTAAAAAAAAATTGCAGCTGCCACCGTTTTATTCTCCGGGGTCTCTGCTGTTTACACTTTTTAGGGGGTTTCCAGTCTTTTGGAAGTGTTAATAATCCGGTCTGCTGTGTGAGTTTAGCCCCCCTCCAATCAGAAGTGCCCCGGAGGGGGGGGGGGGTAATCATTCAGGGACCTGCGACTTCCTCCTGAGGAAACAGGTGCCACAAAACAATAATGGAAACAAGAGACAGCAAAGGGCCGCCTGGTGCAGTGTGAGGTCTCTCTGAGAGTCGGTTCCCATGACAACAGCGGTCTGTACCGGTCACCATGTCACCCAATACACACCACACACAGGTGACACTTATCTACAGCAAACAGGTTCTGTACACGTTACCATGGTGACCTCACACCTCCACTGTGTACATTGATTGGAGTCTCTGATACTGGGCCCCCTCCCTCCCCTCCCCCATACTGAGAGGGGCCACTGTAGGATATCGGAATCTTTCCACCCCGCAACAAAACAGCGAGTGTCAGTACATGGCAGTACGAATAAAGTTTAAAAAAAAAAAGAAGTGTGATGCACTGAAATGCAGAGCGCGGCCTGTACAAGAAAACCAGCGACCCTACGAGAGCGGCTCAAAGGGTAATGGCGGCCATTCGCGGTTTGATTCTTTTTCCCGATCGACCTCTTCCGATAGGACGCGCGGATTTCCCATCGATAGGTAAACTCTCCCCCCCCCCCCCCCCGTTCACACCTGTGCGTTTTTAAGGTGGCGGCGCGTCACAAAGTCCTGCATGCCGCATCTTTTGACGTCCGTTCCATAGAGTTCGATGGTAACGCACCTGAAAACACGCGTAAAACGCACCGCTCAGTGTCTGAAGAGTGATCCACGTTAGGATCGCTTTTCAGAGAGCATTTGTCAGGCGGTGGGCGTGTCCCATTGCCTGTTTTGTCCTCCGAAATTCTGCAGTACCGCACGTCGTGCGCAGATGCGGTTACCTTGTTCACCTGAATGGGTTACGTTCGGCTGTGAGTGCGTTTTGTTGGTGGGATTCCTGCCGCCGCCGCAACACGAGTACAACCCCCCCCCCCCCCCAACCGCTCCTTCACCGTTCCTCTAGGGGGAGCAGTTTAGGGGCAATAAAAACGCAGCTCAACCGCAGGGTTTTACCACCACCTCCCCCCCTCGGGATGGGGATAAACTGATCGCCGTATTTTGAATAATAAACCCGTTGAGGCGCCATTTTTCTGACCTGACACTGCGACCACATAATGATCCGGAGACTTCCTAGAGGGGTCCTTCTTCAGGTGTCTCTCCCACTGCCTGCTTGTTGTGGACACTTCTTATCTGATGTCCAGCGTTGGCGGGGGGGGGGGGGGGGGGGTTATTCTCTCAGGATAAATATCCTGTGTCCATGTGTAGATGTGAATGGGATGCATGGAGCACCTGTCCCCCTCCCCCGGTGTATAGATTTATACCCCCCCCCCCCCAAAAATATATATATATATATAATAAGTATACCTGCACTACATAAGGCCCATAATATCTCATTGTGTTTTCTTAGTGTAGTGTAACTAAGGCTCCGCTCACATTTGTGCGATTTGTCAGGCGACTTTGGACACCAAATCGCAGCCCGTTCTTTTCAATGGCGCCCCGTTCAAATCGGAGCGACTTCTGAAAAGCTGCATAGCTTTTGCTGCGACTTTGATCCATAGAATGTAAATTCAGATCAAACAAAATTCACGCTAAAAGTCCCTTTCATGGGAAATTGCTCCAAAGTGATAGATTCCCTGGCTGTCACCAGAACGAGTGTCCCCATTGGGGAGATTTTCCTTCACTTCCTGTCCCTTAGACATAATAAAAAGTGAGGGGAAATTGCTACAAAGTGATGCGATTCCCTGGTTGTCACCAGAAGGAATGTCCTCATTGGGGAGATTTTCCTTCACTTCCTGCCCCACAGCCAAAACAGGAAGTGAGAAGAAATCCCTGGTTGTCATCAGAACCAGTGTCCCCATTGGAGGATTTCCCCCTCTATTCCTGTTCTGGTGACAACTCCAAATTTCTGATATTTCTTTTACTTTCACTTTTGGTGATAATAGTCACCAGGACAAATAGAGAAGGTGGATCTCCATAATGGGGGAGCGCAGACTGCAATTAAAACCTGGTGGGGGTTCTAATCCTTCTCCTCTCCATCCAACACTTCAGGCTCCGTTCACATTAAAGGGTCTCCAAAGTCGGACAATTTCCAATGCGACTTCTGAGCGCAATTTCCCCTCACTTTTTTGTCTAAGGGACAGGAAGTGAAAGGAAATCTCCTCAATGGGGACACTAGTTCTGATGACAACCAGGAATTTCTTACTTCCTTTTTTGGCTATGGGGCAGGAAGTAAAGGAAAATCTCCCCAATGAGGACATTCCTTCTGGTGACAGCCATGGAATCCCATCATTTTGGAGCAATTTCCCCTCACTTTTTTATGTCTAAGGGATGGGAAGTGAAGGGAAATCTCCCCAATGGGGACATTAGTTCTGATGACAACCAGGGATTTCTTCTTACTTCCTGCTTTGGCTATGGGGCAGGAAGTGAAGGAAAATCTCTCCAACGGGGACACTAGTTCTGGTGACAACCAGGGATTCCCATATTTGTGGAGCAATTTACCCTCACTTTTTTTATGTCTAAGGGATAGGAAGTGAAGGAAAATTACCTCAATGGGGACACTAGTTCTGGTGACAACCAGGAATATCTTTGTCACTTTCTGTTTTGGCTATGGGGCAGCAAGTGAGGGAAAATCTCCCCAATGGGGACACTCGTTCCGGTGACAACCAGGGATTTCGTAACTTTGAAGAGATTTCTTCTCACTTCCTGTTTTGGATATGGGACAGGAAGTAAGAGGAAATCTCCCCAATGAGGACACCAATGGCGATATAAGATTGCAATTCTGCCCAAACGCTCACAGCTTCCTCGTCAGCAGCAGGTAGCAGCAAAACTTGTACAAGAAAAGGGGGGGGGGAGGGGAAGGAAAGTGCGCAGCTCTGGCCCAATAAAAAAAAAAAACTAAAAAATATAAAAAAGACAAAGACGCTCTAAGCCTTGAACTCGCAGTTTGTTAGAGCCGTTGTGCTCTGTACAGAGACCGATGAGGATGGAGTGTTGTCAGTCAGTGACCTGCCGCGGAGGAGGACCTCGGTCAGAGATCTGCCGGGACAGGGACTTCGGTCAGAGACCTGCCGGGGGAGGGACCTCGGTCAGAGACCTGCCGGGAGAGGGACCTCGGTCAGAGACCTGCCGGGGGAGGGACCTCGGTCAGAGACCAGCCGGGAGAGGGACCTCGGTCAGAGACCTGCCGGGAGAGGGACCTCGGTCATAGACCTGCCGGGAGAGGGACCTCGTCAGAGACCTGCCGGGAGAGGGACCTCGGTCATAGACCTGCCGGGAGATGGACCTCGGTCAGAGACCTGCCGGGAGAGGGACCTCGGTCAGAGACCTGCCGGGAGAGGGACCTCGGTCAGTGATCTGCCGGGAGAGGGACCTCGGTCAGTGATCTGCCGGCAGAGGGACCTCGGTCAGAGACCTGCCGGGGGAGGGACCTCGGTCAGAGACCTGCCGGGGGAGGGACCTCGTCAGAGACCTGCCGGGGGAGGGACCTCGGTCAGAGACCTGCCGGGGGAGGGACCTCGGTCAGAGACCTGCCGGGAGAGGGACCTCGTCAGAGACCTGCCGGGAGAGGGACCACGGTCAGAGACCTGCCGGGAGAGGGACCTCGTCAGAGACCTGCCGGGAGAGGGACCTCGTCAGAGACCTGCCGGGAGAGGGACCTCGGTCAGTGACCTGCTGGGAGAGGGACCTCGGTCAGTGATCTGCCGGGAGAGAGACCTCGGTCAGAGACCTGCCGGGAGAGGGACCTCGGTCAGAGACCTCCCGGGAGAGGGACCTCGGTCATAGACCTGCCGGGAGAGGGACCTCGGTCAGAGACCTGCCGGGAGAGGGACCTCGTCAGAGACCTGCCGGGAGAGGGACCTCGGTCAGTGATCTGCCGGGAGAGGGACCTCAGCCAATGATCTGCCGGGAGAGGGACCTCGGTCAGTGATCTGCAGGGAGAGGGACCTCAGCCAATGATCTGCCGGGAGAGGGACCTCGGTCAGAGACCTGCCGGGAGAGGGACCTCGGTCAGAGACCTGCCGGGAGAGGGACCTCGGTCAGAGACCTGCCGGGAGAGGGACCTCGGTCAGAGACCTGCCGGGAGAGGGACCTCGGTCAGAGACCTGCCGGGAGAGGGACCTCGGTCAGTTATCTCCTGGGAGAGGGACCTCAGCCAATGATCTGCCGGGAGAGGGACCTCGGTCAGTAATCTGCCGGGAGAGGGACCTCGGTCAGTGATCTGCCGGGAGAGGGACCTCGGTCAGAGACCTGCCGGGAGAGGGACCTCGGTCAGTGATCTGCCGGGAGAGGGACCTCGGTCACAGACCTGCCGGGAGAGGGACCTCGTCAGAGACCTGCCGGGGGAGGGACCTCAGCCAATGATCTGCCGGGGGAGGGACCTCGGTCAGTGATCTGCCGGGAGAGGGACCTCGGTCAGAGACCTGCCGGGAGAGGGACCTCGGTCAGTGATCTGCCGGGAGAGGGACCTCGGTCAGAGACCTGCCGGGAGAGGGACCTCGGTCAGAGACCTGCCGGGAGAGGGACCTCGGTCAGTAATCTGCCGGTAGAGGGACCTCGGTCAGAGACCTGCCGGGAGAGGGACCTCAGCCAATGATCTGCCGGGAGAAGGACCTCGGTCAGTGATCTGCCGTGAGAGGGACCTCGGTCAGAGACCTGCCGGGAGAAGGACCTCGGTCAGTAATCTGCCGGTAGAGGGACCTCGGTCAGAGACCTGCCGGGAGAGGGACCTCGGTCAGAGACCTGCCGGGAGAGGGACCTCAGCCAATGATCTGCCGGGAGAGGGACCTCGGTCAGTGATCTGCCGGGAGAGGGACCTCGGTCAGAGACCTGCCGGGAGAAGGATCTCGGTCAGTGATCTGCCGGGAGAGGGACCTCGGTCAGAGACCTGCCGGGAGAGGGACCTCAGCCAATGATCTGCCGGGGGAGGGACCTCGGTCAGTGATCTGCAGGGAGAGGGACCTCAGCCAATGATCTGCCGGGAGA
>CM053035.1:3973326-3990826 GCA_028564925.1 Lithobates sylvaticus
CTATAGGAAAAAAATTGGCTGAAATTCGGTCATTTTTGCCAGTTTGCCCGTTTTTCCGGCCAGTTCATGGGCACACAATCGGTCGGGACGTTTTTGAGCCCCAAAAAAACAAACAAACAAAAAGGACAAGTTTTGAAATTTTCTGCCGAACAAACGATAAATTGAAAGGTTAATGCGTTTTTTGCTTTTTCCCCTCCCCCCCTCCAGGCGTTTTTGATTTTAGGCATTAACAAGGTCTGATCGTGTGGGGAGGTTCCTTCTAATACAACTTCACATTTGATTGGTTGTTCATTTTTTATCTTCCTCTATATATATATATATATACACACACACACGATTAGATCTTGTTCATTTAGCTATGACTCAGCATCGATCCATGATGTGAAACGCGTTAGCTGGTTTTCCCTGTCTTCTCTGCACAAGGTTTGACTGTTTTTGGATTTTAATCGTTTAAATAAAAGATCGGTGTGCGGCCGTCCCGGATTTTTTTTCCTTTCTTCCAAATTTGAGCAGAGCCATTCTTTCTTTAACCACTTCCCGCCTGGTCTATAGCAGAATGACGCCCGGGAAGTGGTTCTGTTACCCTAACTGGGCGTCATATGACGTCCTTCAGGATAACATGCCGCCGCGCGACCCGTGGGGGGTGCTCATTACAGCGATCGGTGGAGTAGACACCGGTCTCGGTAAAGGCTCTTTAGCACGTACCACCGATCGCGGAGGCTCTTTACCACGTGATCAGTCGTGTCCAATCACGGCTGATCACGATGTAAACAGGAAAAGCCGTTGATCGGCTTTTCCTCACTCGCGTCTGACAGATGCGAGTAGAGAAGAGCCGATCGGTGGCTCTCCTGACAGGGGGGGGGGGTCTGCGCTGACTGTTTATCAGCGCAGCCCCCCCTCAGATGCCCCCACTGGACCACCAGGGAAGCCGCCTGGACCACCAGGGAAGTGGCAACATGTGGATGGCCAGGTATGTACCCCCTGGCCATCCACATGTGCAAATGATGCCCAATCTGAGCCAGTCAGTGCCCACAAATGGGCACTGACTGGCACCTTCATGTAACACATGTAAACATTTGATGCCCAGCATTGCCATCCATCAGTGTCATCAGTGACACCCATCAGTGTCAAGCAGTGCCACCTATCAGTGCCCACCCATGCCCATCAGTGCCCACCTATCAATGCCCATCCGTGCCACCCATAAGTACCCATCATTTCTGCCTATGAGTGCCCATTAGTGCCGCCTATGAGTGCCCATCAGTGCGCATACCAGTGCCACTTATCAGTGCCCATCAGTGCCACTTATCAGTGCCCATCAGTGCCACCTATCAGTGCCCATCATCAGTGCCCATCAGTGCCACCTCATTGGTGCCCATCAGTGCCGCCTTATCAGTGCCCGTCAGTGCAGCCATATCAGTGCCCGTCAGTGCAGCCATATCAGTGCCCGTCAGTGCAGCCATATCAGTGCAGCCATATCAGTGCCCATCAGTGCAGCCATATCAGTGCCCGTCAGTGCAGCCATATCAGCGCCCGTCAGTGCAGCCATATCAGCGCCCGTCAGTGCAGCCATATCAGTGCCCATCACTGAAGAAGAAAACGTACTTATTTACAAAATAATTTAACAGAAACAAAGAAAAACTATTTTTTTTTCAAAATTTTCGGTCTTATTTTATTTGTTGCGCAAAAAATAAAAATCGCAGCGGTGATCAAATACCACCAAAATAAATCTCTATTTGTGGGAAAAAAAATTACAAAAAATTTGTTTGGGTACAGCGTTGTATGACCGCGCAATTTGTCATTCAAAGTGCGACAGCGCTGAAAGCTGAAAATTGGTCTGGGCGGGAAGGTGTATAAGTCCCCCCCCCCCCCCCCCGGTATTGAAGTGGTTAATGCGTTTCCCATCCCAACTGTCTGCCTCAGGTATTTGTAAAAATAAATTAACAAAATATGGATTAATTTCTGTCCACTGAACGATTTATCGGTCATTACAGGATGACACTATCGTTTGCTCTCACGGCCAAATGTGCGTTTTTTGTTTTTTCGAAAATGGGTTTGGCCGATTTTTCGTATAGTGTATGGCCAATACTTTTGACAATGTAGTGTAAATTCGGAGTTCCAGGGTTGGGTTGCCCCCCCCCCCTTCAATCATTTGTAGCCAAGCCGTGGAGATGAACGCCGAGCGAATGTCGCTGGGGCGAGCCGGACGCAGACATTAAAAAAAAAGAGGGTAATATCCACGCTTGGTAAAAAAAACAGCGTGCAGCAGCTGAACACTATACCCCAGATAGAAGGTATAAAATAAATGTCTAGAAAAACAGACGCAGGCGTGAAATGCGGCTCCAAATTACGGAGCCGTAAAATTAGCGAGTACACGGTCCAATTTGTGAAAGAATTTTCTTTTGAAAATCAGAAAATTGGTGCGTTTTGTGATCGGATTGGCGCCACCATTGATTTGGAAAAATTCGACCGACCGACCCTTCAATCTCACCTCCTGTTGCTACAGAAAATAATTTTCGTGGCCGATAATCTTTTTTTTCTTTCCGGGAATTTTCTTTCCTTCTTTTTCAATTTCTTTACATTCCTCACGCGATTCTCCCATCATTGATTAGAAAATCGTTTGTTTTTCTAAAAAAATTCCAACAGGTCCGAATACTCAAATTTGATGGCCGCACGGAAATCGGCTGTTGCTGCCGCCCCCCTTACGGTGCGAAATACAAAATGAAAAAATTCTTACACGCAATCGGAAATTCTCGGAATTCCGCTCAAACTGTCTTGCCTACACACGGTCGCACAAAAATTCCGACCGTCAAGAACGCGGCGAGGTACAACACTACGACGAGCCGAGTTCAACGCTTCCGAGAATGCATCGAATTGTTTGCGAGCATGCGCAGGAATTTTGCGCGTCGTAATTGCTACAGACGATCGGAATTTCCGATAAGAAACCTTTTCCGTCAGAAAAAAATTGACAACCTGCTCTCACTTCTTTGTTGTCAGAAATTCGGCCAGCAAAAATTCCAATGGAGCCGACACACGGTCGCACCAAATTCTGACTGGCAAGAACGCGGTGACGTACAACACTACAACGAGCCGAGTTCAATGCTTTCCGAGCATGCGTCGAATTGTTTCCGCGCATGCGTAGGAATTTTGCGCGTCAGATATCCTACAGACGATCGGAATTTCCGATAGAAACCTTTTCCGTCGGAAAAAAATTGAGAACACGCTCTCAATTCTTTGCCGTCGGAAATTCGGCCAGCAAAAATTCCGATGGAGCCTACTGCACAGTCGCATTTTTCGATGAAAAGCTCTCATCGGTCTTTTTCTAAGCCGGAATTCCGATCGTGTGTGCGCGGCATTAGATAAGATTTTCGAAAAGATTTTCTTTCGAAATGCGACCCGTTTCAATAGAAAATAACGGATTTTCAGAAACGTTACAAAAAAAGCAAGAAAACGCTCACGGCAAATAAATCGGCGCCGGATATGACCCTATTTTTTTTATTCCCCCTTTTTTTCCATTCCTGTTGAAGAACTACAAGTCCCAGCATGCCGTCCGGCTCAATGCCCAGGCTGGGAATTGTAGTTCCTCTGCAGCCGCACAAGCTGCAGCCCTGGTAACACGGCTGGGATGTTGCAGGGGCTGGCTGCTATTTGAGCAGCAGTGTAAAGCTCACCTGTCTGTGGAGATCTTCCCTCGGCTCCTCGCCGATCGCTGGATGGTGGAAAGCTGACCGAGTCGCTTTTTTTTCTTTCCCCCCAGGTGAGTGAGATCCCCGCCTCCCAATTACAGGACTTTTGTTCTGGTTACCAGGTAGGAGGGGGCCGGCCAGGCGGAGACGTGCGCTAATCCTGTGGCTGGGGCCTCGCTGCCCATCGTTAAGCTTATTAACATAGAAGCCTCTATAGCTGGTAAACACAACAATCGGCAGCACACAAATGTCCGTTTGCAGGGGGTGGAGGGAGTTGCTAAGGAAGAAACTCGTTCAATGAAAGTCACTTTGTGTTTGCATGCAGGAAAGTTTGCAATGATAAGTCCTATCCATGACAGCGAGGACAAAAAAAAAAAAAAGGGGCGGTGCGCCGTATTATGTGCGGTGTGCGATCAAAGAGGTGCGCAATTGTCACTGACACCCCCCCAAAAAAAAAAAAAAGAGCAAAGAACGGAGTTTTAAAGCTGCAAGAAAATGAATCAAATTTACAAAAAGTAGATTTTTTTTTATTACTATATAAATAGTATAAAACTATTTATAAAATTAGGGCCAAAACAGCCCAAAATACAAAAGGATGGTTGCCTCTACATGTTTCACCACCACAAAACGTGGCTTCTTCAGGAGTTTTTGTAGGACCTTTTTTTTTTTTTTTTTTAATACATTACCACCTTTTTAAATGATCCAAATAATCCTCAAGAGGTCCAACGGGGGACGTCTGCGCCACAAAGAGCGAGGGAAGAACAATCGCCCTACAGTAGACATGGGAGCCGTCAAAAAATTTGTTTTGTTCCGTTCCGTATAAAAAAATAAAATAATCGTACCGTATTTATCGGCGTATAACACGCACCTTTTCCCCCTTAAAATCGGGGAAAGTCGTGGGTGCGTGTTATACGCCGATACCCCCCAAAAAAAATGACAAGCGCCGCCGAAAAATAGCGAGCGCTGCCGAAAAAGACCGAATCGCGGGCGAAAAAAAACGGAGTTACTTACCGGTAACGTCCTTTTCCGGGAGTCTTTCAGGACAGCACCATAGAGAGACCCTGGCTCCTCCCCTTTCAGGAAACACCGCCTTAGATTTTGAAATTTAAGCCCCCACCGTCCTGCCAGTCCCTCAGTTCTTCAAGAGTACCTCCGGCCAGCTGGGGAGACACAAGAACACGTCATAATAACTTATATCTCTTACCTGACGGTCTCATGCGATGACTTCTTCCATGTCCACAAATTAGGGTGGGTAACTTGTGCTGTCCTGAAAGACTCCCGGAAAAGGACGTTACCGGTAAGTAACTCCGTTTTTCCCCATCCGTCTTTCAGGACAGCACCATATAGAGGATAAGCGAGCACCTTACCTTAGGGTGGGACTACTGCCTGCAGAACTTTACGCCCAAAGGCTTGGTCCTTCGCTGACAGCAGGTCCAACCTGTAGTGCCTTACGAACGTATCAAAGCTGGACCATGTTGCCGCCCTACAGATCTGCTCTGGAGAAGCACCAGCCCACTCAGCCTGCGAAGTCGCCACTGCCCTGGTGGAATGCGCTCTAATCCCATCCGGGGGCTCCACTCCCCCCGCTACATAGGCCTGTCTGATGGCTAACCTAATCCATCTGGCTATCGTCCGTCTAGAGGCCCTAGACCCTTTTTTAGCTCCTGAAAACAATACAAAAAAGGAATCAGACTTCCTATAATCCTTTGTACTCTCCAAGTACTGGAGGACGCACCTCCTAACATCCAACTTATGAAATGTGCGTTCCTGTTCCCTCACAGGGTTTACACAGAAGGTAGGCAAAATTATTTCTTGGCCTCTATGAAAACTTGAAGCCACTTTAGGTAAAAATGCCGGATCAGTTCTAAAAACCACCCGATCCGGAAATATCTGAAAAAAAGGTGCCCTAATGGAAAGGGCCTCGAGTTCACTTACTCTTCTTGCCGTGGTGATCGCCACCAAAAACACCGTTTTGAGGGTGATCGACCTCAACGTACAAGCCTCCAATGGTTCAAACGGTTCACCAGTGAGGGCTTGTAACACTAAAGAAAGATCCCATACTGGAAAAGAGGATACTCTTACTGGCCTCTGCCTGTTCAGAGCTTTAAAAAACCTAGATATCCAGGGATCTAAAGCTAACTGTTTTTCCAAATATACACTTAAAGCAGACACTTGTCCTTTCAGTGTGCTAACAGCCAACCCCTTGTCTGCCCCTGCTTGCAGAAATTCCAGTACCGCTACCGGACTGTTTGTGTCGAAGGAACTATCCGCACACCAACTATTAAAGCGTTTCCACACTTTCAGGTAGATAGCTTGCGTCTCCTTTTTTCTGCAACTTAGTAGGGTTGACACCAACCGATCTGAGAACCCTTTGCCCTTCAGCAATTCCTCCTCAGTAGCCAAGCAGCCAGGTTCCACCGCTCCACCTGAGGACAACAGATTGGACCCTGGGACAGAAGATCTTCCTGGAATGGCAGAATCCACGGGGGTTCCACTGCCAGACTCTTCAAGATGGAAAACCACGGCCTCCTGGGCCAATGAGGTGCTATCAGAATGAGAGTTGTGCTCTCCAACTGTAGCTTCCTCAGTACTGCTGGAATTAGTACAGGAGGGGGGAAAAGCTCCCTCCAGTTCGAGGATTCCCTTGCCTCTTGCTTAGCCAGGTGCCCTGAACCATCCGGGAACCTAGATGAGCTCCCCAACCTGTGCCGCTTGCATCGGTCGTGATGGTTTTGGATACCGGGAGGACCCATTCCAAACCCTGGGAAAGATTGGCCCCTTTTCTCCACCACCAAAGTGACCTCTTTACCTGACTTGGTACCTCTATCAGAGCATCCAGGGAATTCTGACTGTGGTCCCAAATTCCCAGTATGAACAGTTGTAAAGGGCGAAAATGCAGCCCTGCCCACTGTACTGCTGGGAGCGAGGATGTCAATAGCCCTAGGGCTGACATGGCTTTCCTTATTGAGATCTGTTGATTGCCCTGCAAGAGCAACATCGCCCTGTCCACCTTCTGGATTTTTTCTTCCGGAAGAAAAACTTTTTGTTTTGTTGAATCCAACCTGTAGCCCAGGAAGATGATTTTCTGCGATGGGGTCAGGCTGGATTTTTCCAGGTTCAAGAGCCATCCTAGATTTTCGAGGATTTCCCTTGTTACCTGCAGATCTCTGGACAGCTGCTCTAGGGAAGAAGCAAATAGGAGCAGATCGTCTAGATATGCGACTATTGCGATGTTTCTGAGTCGCAAGAAGGCCAGAACCTCCACCATGACTTTGGTGAATATACGGGGGGAAGAAGATAGCCCGAAGGGAAGAGCCCTGAATTGTAGATGCACTATCCCTTCTGGGGTCTTCACCGCCAACCTGAGGAACTTCTGGTACCCCTCTGCTATGGGAATGTGCAGATAGGCATCCTTCAGGTCTATGGACGCCATGAAGCAATTCTGGGGAAGAAGTGCTTTTACCGAATAGATCGAGTCCATTCGGAACTTCCTGTATGTAACCGAGACGTTCAGGGGCTTCAAGTTCAGGATAAGTCTGAACTTTCCCGATGGTTTGCGGACCACAAAGATGTGGGAATAGAAGCCCCTGCCTGTCTCTTCCACCGGAACTCGGGTTACCACCTCTTGTTCCTCCAACTCCTGTAGAGAGGAAAGAAGAGCTGAAGCCTTCTCTGCACATTTTGGTAGCGTGGTGACCAGAAGCCTGAGAGGTGGGGGTTTTGAAAACTCCAACCTGTAACCCCTCCTTATAATCTCCAAAATAAAATGGTTGGAGGTGATCAACTCCCACTGTGGGAGGAAGTATCCCAGTCTTCCTCCCACCTTGGTTCCGTCATTTAGACTTTTTGGGCTGTTCAGGAGGGCGAAAAATAGCTCCCCCACGCCCTTTGCCCTTCTGCCAAACTTTTTTCTGTTGCTCATTTTTAGGAGGTTCAAACTTCCTCCTGGGTTGAACCCTCCTTTTGGCTTCTGCAAATTTCTTTTTGAGAGGAAAGGCCTTTTTCCTGTCGGCCGTCCTATCCAAGACGGCCTCCAAGCCAGGACCGAACAACAAGTCCCCTGTGAGGGGAATACCGCAGAGCTTGACTTTTGACGCGCTATCTCCTTGCCACGTCTTAAGCCAAAGGGCCCGCCTTGCTGAGTTGGACAAGGCTGCTGACCTTGCTGACATCCTTACTGACTCCGCTGAGGCGTCAGCCAGATAATCTACTCCATTAAGGAGCATAGGAAAGGAAGACAGGATTGTTTCCTTAGGAGTTCCTGCCTCAATGTGCGCCTTAATTTGCGTCAACCAGTACTCCATGTTCCGTGCCACCACTGTGGACGCCATGGCGGGTTTGAGGTTGCCTATTGATGAATCCCAGGATTTTTTCAATAAAGAGTCCATCCTTTTATCCATAGGATCTGGGAGGGCTCCCATATCCTCAAAGGAAAGGTCGGTGTGCCTAGAGACCTGTGAGAAGGCCGCATCTAGTTTAGGAATTTTATTCCACACTAGAGCTTCCTCCTCTGCAAAAGGAAACCTCCTTTTTAAACTTCTTGAAAAGAATGGTTTCCTTTCCGGGTCCTGCCATTCTTTTTTAATGGCGTCGACCAGTACTTCATGGACCGGAAACACTTTCCTTTTCTGTTCCCCTAAGCCCCTGGACATTTGGTCATGGAGCGATAGCTTTTTCCTTTCTTCCTGGATTCCCAAAGTGGTGTGAATAGCTCCCAAAAGCTCTTCCACTTCCTCCAGAGAAAGCTTGTAGCGAGAGGTTCTCGTGGACTCGCCATCCACCTCCTCTCCCTCGGATTCCCCTTGGGAATCAGAAGCAACGCTATCTGGCTCCTCCTCAATCTCTTCTCTAGAGCCCCCCGGATTCTCACCACTCGCCGAGGGAGCATCCGTTAGGCTTGGCGCAACACTCTGCTGTGCTGGTGGAGGGTTAATCTGAGTCTGCGGAAACTGAAAACTAGAGAAGAGCGTTTTAAAAGATTGTACGGTGTTTGCTAGTTCCTTGACGGACGCAGCTAACTCCGTATTTTGCTCCGCTGACTGCTCCCTCACTAGCCCCTCTATACATTCCCTACAGAGTGCTTTGGACCACGATTCCCCCATTGTGGCTCTGCACGAAGGGCATTTTCTCTTTGAATTGTGGGGCGATTTGGTTTTCTCAGCAGACTTGCTCTGAAAAAAGACAAACATAAAAGAGAGCAGTCAGACTCCCCTTAACCACCAGCAATACACACAGAGGGCCACCAGGGGTGCTATAACTTTGACCACCACCACCAGGGTCCTAGTTACCCCCCATCTTCCCCACCACCAAGGGAGACAAACACACCTGTGGAGCTTACAGGTTGTCTAGTAAGGGAACACCACCCCAGGGTTCCACTTACCTTAGAGTGGCTGGTGCAGGCATCTCCAGGAGCCGTTCGGGAAGCCTCTACTTCCGACATTTCCCGCTGAGGATCGGTGGTGCCTCCGCTTCCGAACGCTTGTCGCTACAGGCCGAAAATGAAGCAGCACCAGCCAAAACGCTCGTTCCGCTTTTCAAATCCCGCGGCCGGAACCGGAAGCCGCGGAACGAACGGAAGCACTGACCTCCGTCGGAAATGACGTCACCCGCCATCCGACCCGGCGCACTGAGCTCCACGCCGAACATGGCGGCCTCCAGTGCTTCCGTTGGCGTCCCCCTGGACAGGAGAAGAGCGGAACCCTCCGGCTTACAGTTTCCCCCAAAAGAAGCCGGAGGTGCGTGAAAAAAAGGTCAGTCCAGTCCCCCGGCCTTCCCCAGCCTCACGGACCGCACGATAGGATGGAGGGAGGTAGAGAGACCCCTGCTCCCCCCCCCCTTCTCTGGAAACGATCGGTGGGGGGGGGGGGGGGTCTTTAGCCTCCCTGGCTATTCAGCCCTTGGCTCCATAGCGGTGTCTCCCCTCCGGAGGAAACACCATAACTGAGGGACTGGCAGGACGGTGGGGGCTTAAATTTCAAAATCTAAGGCGGTGTTTCCTGAAAGGGGAGGAGCCAGGGTCTCTCTATGGTGCTGTCCTGAAAGACGGATGGGGAAAACCGAGCCGACTGTTCGGCTCCGCTCGTAGTCCCGCCTCCCTGCGCTCGCTCCGGAAACAGCAGGGAGGCGGGTGGCGTGTGCAGGGGGGCGGGGGTAGGTTCAGGGTCCATTGTGTGGTCAGGGGTGCCCAGGAAGGGGGGGGTGGGGGGGGGTGGCGGCAGTTGGGGTGGGTGGGGGTGCAGGGGTGAGTGGATTCAGGGGTGGGTTCGGGGGGGTGGGCCAGGGGGGGTTGTCATGGTGGCAGTGGGGGGTGTGGGATTTCAGGGGCAGTGTGCTTGAAGTGGTGCCGGTCAGGGTGGGGTGCTGTTGCATTTGGTGGGCAGGATTCAGGGTTCAGGGGCAGGAGCGGCATGATGGGGGGTGGGTTTGAAGGGGTGGTGGTGGTTGGGGGGGCCCAAAGTGCCGGAGTTCCAGGGGGGGGGGTATGGGTGGTGAGGGGGGGGATAGGGGGGGGGGGGGGGCGGGCATGGGGGGCAGGGGGGGGCAGGGGTGGGGGGTGGGGGGTGAGTTGGGGGGCAGGTTTCAGGGCACAGGGGGAGGGGTGTGGGGGGGGAGGGGGGTGGGGGCATGTGAGGAAAGGGGCAGGGGGGCAGGCAGTCCAGTGTGGGGGGTTGGGGGGGGCCAGGTTTTGGGGGAGGTCAGTGAGGGGGGAGGGGGTCAGGGGGCATGGGGGGGGGGGGGGGGGTGTCGGTCCGGGCAGGGGGCGGGTGGGCATGGGGGGCAGGGGTGGGTGGGGGGGGGGGCGTACAGGGGGGGGGGGTGGGGTTGGGGGATGCGGTGGGGTGGGGGGGGGGGGGGGGGAGGGGCAGTGGGGGGTGCAGCCAGCAGGGGCAGGGGGTGGGGGGCGGGGGCATGGGGTGGCAGTGGAGGTGGGGAGCAGGGGAGGGGGATGGGTGGTGGGGCAGGGAGGTGGGCAGGGGGGTTGGGTGTGTGTGTGGGCAGTCAGGTGGGTGGGTGGGGGCAGTCATGTTAGGGGAGGGGAAGGTGGGGTGCAGGGGTGAGTGGTGGCAGGGTGGGGTGGGTTGGAGTGGTGGTGGTGGGGGGTTGGGGCAGGGGGTGGGGGGGGGGGTCAGCAGGGTGACATGGTGGCAGGGGTGTTGGGGGGGGGGGGGGGGGGGGGGGGGGTGTTGGGTGGGGGAGTGGGGGGGGGGGGCAGGGAGGTGAGGGGGGAGTTAGGGGGTGGCAGTGAGTCAGCAGGGGGGAGGGGAAGGGGTGCTGGCAGAGGTGTGGTTGGCAGGGGGGGTGGGCAGGGGTGGGGGGTGGTGGGGGGTGGGGCAGCAGGGGGGGGTCGGGGGGAGGGGGGGGGTGGGGGGGGGGTCAGGTTCACATGGGTGGGCAGGGCATTGTGGGGGATGGGGGGATGGGTTGGGAGGGTGGTTGGGGGGGAGGGGGAGGGAGGGGGTGGTTGGTGGTGTAGGCAGGGGTCAGGGGGTTGTTGTGTGGTCTGGGGGGGGCGTGTGGGTGGTCAGGGGGTCGGGTTGTGGGGTGTGTGGGGTTGGTGTGGGGGTTGGGTTGTGTTTGTTGTGTGCATTCAGTGCATGGTGCAGTCAGCAGTGGTGGTTGCAGTGGGTGGTTCAGGTTAGTGTGTGCATTTATTTCAGGGGGGGTGTTTGTGGTGTTTGTTGGGTGGGGTTCATGGGTTAGTCATTGGAGACCTTGATATTAGTTTCCGGCATCCCCATCCCACACTATACCGCCACGATAGGATGGATGGAGGTGAGAGACCCCTTCTCCCCCCCACCCCCCCCCAACTCTGGAAACGATCGTCAAATACACCCTGGCTAATTCATCCCTATTCACATACGTGTTCACCCCTCGAGTAAACACCATAACTTAGGGACACTGCCGACGGTGGGGGCTTAAATTTCAAAATCAAAGCGGAGTTTCCTGAAAGTGGGAGGAGCCAGTTCCTCTCTTGGTGCATGACCTGAAGACGGAGGGAAAACCGTCCGAACTGGGGCTGCGAGCGGAGCCGAACAGTCGGCTCGGTCTTTTCCTGCACAGCTTCGGTTTTTTTCGGTCGCGATTCGGTCTTTTTCGGCGGCGCACGCGACAGAGCGTCTCGGCGGCGGGAAATTTAAACCCGGACAAGACTGCAAATGACGCTGGCAAGCTACAATGACACTGGGCAAGCTACAAATGACGCTGGCAAGCTACAATGACGCTGGGCAAGGCTGCAATGACGCTGGCAAGGCTGCAATGACGCTGGGCAAGCTGCAATGACGCTGGGCAAGGCTGCAATTACGCTGGGCAAGCTGCAATGACACTGGGCAAGCTGCAAATGACACTGGGCAAGCTACAATGACACTGGGCAAGCTACAATGACACTGGCAAGCTGCAATGACGCTGGGCAAGCTGCAATGACACTGGGCAAGCTGCAAATGACGCTTAAATGTAAGTTTTTTTTTTTCCCTAAACTTCCCTCCTAAAACTTTTTTTCCTTAAAATGCCCTCCTAAACTTGGGGTGCGTGTTATACGCCGATAAATACGGTAATTCGTGTACGAAATTTCCTTTTACGAATTTCGGATCCAAATTATCCGAATCCAAACTACCAAATGATGAATTTCAACTAATATTAAAGAAATTATAGCGGATATAACGAATGATTCGAATGAATTTGAGATTCAGTATATCGAATCGTAACGAATATCGGCACTCTACGAATAATAACGAATTATCCGAAAACGTATTAACGTTACACAACACAAGTCTATAAATGTCTATTGTTCACCAATCACTCTATTCGTAAACAAAATTTCGGATTTCGTACTTCCTCTGAGTGATTGGTCAACAATAGACATTTATAGACTTGTGTTATGTAACGTTGATACGTTTTCGGATAATTCATTATTATTCGTAGAGTGTCGATATTCGTTGTGATGATAGTGATGATAGTAATGGCGGCGATCAGGCGATTTTTATTGTGACTGCGACATATGGCGGACACATCGGACATTTTTGACACATTTTTGGACCATTGTCATTTATACAGCAATCAGTGCTATTTAAATTATATTATAATTATATTATAATATTTAAAATAGGGGTTAACCACTAGGCGGCAGTGTAGGGGTTAAGTGTTCCTAGAGGCGAGTTTCTAACTGTGGGGGGATGGGGGGCGTGGCTGTCAGCTAGTGAATGCTGATCTCTGCTCCAATCACAGGGAGCAGAGATCACGTCACTAGTTGCTAGGCAGAACAGGGAGATGCTGTTTATTTCCACATCTCCCCGTTCAGCCTTCCCGTGAGACCATCGCGGGTATCCTCGCTGCGATCGAGTCCGCGGGACCCGCGACCGGACTCACGGGGGTCCCGACCGGCGCGACCGGACTCACGGGGGTCCCGACTGGCGCCGCGCGATCGATGGCACAGCAGCATTTTAAAGGGGACGTACCTGTACGCCCTTATGCCTGTCCGCGCCATTCTGTCGACGTACATCGCCGTGCGCCGGTCGGGAAGCGGTTAAAAACTCAGTTTTTTTTTTTATATTTTGTTATAAAATTTTAAAAACAGGTAATTTTTCTCCTTCATTGATGTACGCTGATGAGGCGGCACTGATGGGCACCGATAGGTGGCAGTGATGGGCACTGATCGGTTACACTGATAGGCAGCACTGCTAGGTGCACTGATTGGCACCACTGGTGGCATTGATAGGTGGCACTGGTGGCACAGATGAGGCATAATTGCCTCTTCGTCTTCAGGACTGATGTTCCTTGCAGATGAGCCGGTGATCGGCTTTTTTTTCACATCACGCTGTCAGCGCGAGGAGAGAGAGAAAAAAAAAAAACGATTACCGCGCTTTTGTTTACATCATGTGATCAGCTGTCATTGGCTGACAGCTGATCACATGGTAAATCATGGCATACCACACTGGTGGTCAGAGTGCGCCCCTCCGTCATACGCAGCCCTGCTCTCAGCTCTCCTCCTTTTTATAAAAAAAAACTGCTAAAATGCCAATATGAATGCGTTTTTTTTTTTTTTTAATACGTTTTGCTTTTAGTTTTGGGCACAGATGGGAGGGGTTAGAAGCCCTGTAAGTTTTTTTTTTATTAATTTTTTCTCTGCTGAGTTCCCTCTGTAGAGCTCCACTCTCTCAGATGTGATTTAAAAAAAAAAAAATAAATAAATAAAAAATAAATCACCAGAACAGGAACAGAGGGGAAATCATCCCACCGGGGACACCTGTTCTGCTAAGGGGGAATTTTCCACTCACTTCCTGTCGGCTCTCTGAGACAAGAAGTGAAATCGCCACTCGGAATTGCTTTTTTTTATTTTTTTAAACAATGAAATCTGAAATTCCATGCAGAATCGCCCAGCAGTGTTGTAGGCTAATTTCACACCGAGGCGCTGGGTGCGCTGGCGGTAAAGCGGCGCTATATTTAGCGCCGCTTTGTGTCGAGTCATCCCAACGTCGGATCATCTGTGATTTCTACTATCATCTATAGAAGTATTGATGGAGCTGCTAATGTCACCGACTTCCTGAAAATGTTAAAAAAATACAAAAAAAAACAAAACATAACCCGAGTGTGGTGAAGCCGGTTGGTCAGTAAGGTGAAGAATGGGGAAAAACTGGATCCTGAACACCGAGCTTCACATTCCATACAAGTACCGAATGCTGGATGCAAAGTATGGCAGATGGAAGCTGATAAGATCAACTCCCAACAGAATCTCTGGAGCATTTTACTGACGGCTCCTCTGTGCCGAGTTCCCGGGTCTGTACACCCGCTGTGCCCATTATGAGGTTCCCACCATCCCTGTGCCGAGTTCCCGGGTCTGTACACCCGCTGTGCCCATTATGAGGGTTCCCACCATCCCTGTGCCAAGTTCTCGGGTCTGTACACCCGCTGTGCCCATTATGAGGGGTTCCCACCATCCCTGTGCCGAGTTCCCGGTCTGTACACCCGCTGTGCCCATTATGAGGGGTTCCCACCATCCCTGTGCCTGAGTTCCCGGGTCTGTACACCCGCTGTGCCCATAATGAGGGGTTCCCACCATCCCTGTGCTGAGTTCCGGGTCTGTACGCCCGCTGTGCCCATTATGAGGGTTCCCACCATCCCTGTGCCGAGTTCCCGGGGTCTGTACACCCGCTGTGCCCATTATGAGGGGGTTCCCACCATCCCTGTGCCGAGTTCCCGGGTCTGTACACCCGCTGTGCCCATTATGAGGGGTTCCCACCATCCCTGTGCCGAGTTCCCGGGTCTGTACCCCCGCTGTGCCCATTATGAGGGGTTCCCACCATCCCTGTGCCGAGTTCCCGGTCTGTACACCCGCTGTGCCCATTAGAAGGGGTTCCCACCATCCCTGTGCCGAGTTCCCGGGTCTGTACACCCGCTGTGCCCATTATGAGGGGTTCCCACCATCCCTGTGCCGAGTTCCCGGTCTGTACACCCACTGTGCCCATTATGAGGGGTTGCCACCATCCCTGTGCCGAGTTCCCGGGTCTGTACACCCGCTGTGCCTATTATGAGAGGTTCCCACCATCCCTGTGCCGAGTTCCCGGGTCTGTACACCCGCTGTGCCCATTATGAGGGGTTCCCACCATCCCTGTGCCGAGTTCCCGGGTCTGTACACCCGCTGTGCCCATAATGAGGGGGTTCCCACCATCCCTGTGCCGAGTTCCCGGGTCTGTACGCCCGCTGTGCCCATTATGAGGGGTTCCCACCATCCCTGTGCCGAGTTCCGGGTCTGTACACCCGCTGTGCCCATTATGAGGGGTTCCCACCATCCCTGTGCCGAGTTCCCGGGTCTGTACACCCCGCTGTGCCCATTATGAGGGTTCCCACCATCCCAGTGCCGAGTTCCCGGGTCTGTACACCCGCTGTGCCCATTATGAGGGTTCCCACCATCCCTGTGCCGAGTTCCCGGGTCTGTACCCCCGCTGTGCCCATTATGAGGGGTTCCCACCATCCCTGTGCCGAGTTCCCGGGTCTGTAACACCCGCTGTGCCCATTATGGGGGTTCCCACCATCCCTGTGCCGAGTTCCCAGGTCTGTACACCCGCTGTGCCCATTAGGAGGGGTTCCCACCATCCCTGTGCCGAGTTCCCGGGTCTGTACACCCGCTGTGCCCATTAGGAGGGGTTCCCACCATCCCTGTGCCGAGTTCCCGGGTCTGTACACCCGCTGTGCCCATTAGGAGGGGTTCCCACCATCCCTGTGCCGAGTTCCCGGGTCTGTACGCCCGCTGTGCCCATAAGGAGGGGTTCCCACCATCCCTGTGCCGAGTTCCCGGGTCTGTACGCCCGCTGTGCCCATTATGAGGGGTTCCCACCATCCCTGTGCCGAGTTCCCGGGTCTGTACGCCCGCTGTGCCCATTATGAGGGTTCCCACCATCCCTGTGCCGAGTTCCCGGGTCTGTACACCCGCTGTGCCCATTATGAGGGTTCCCACCATCCCTGTGCCGAGTTCCCGGGTCTGTACACCCGCTGTGCCCATTAGAAGGGGTTCCCACCATCCCTGTGCCGAGTTCCCGGTCTGTACACCCGCTGTGCCCATTATGAGGGGTTCCCACCATCCCTGTGCGAGTTCCCGGGTCTGTACGCCCACTGTGCCCATTATGAGGGTTCCCACCATCCCTGTGCCGAGTTCCTCGGTCTGTACACCCGCTGTGCCTATTATGAGAGGTTCCCACCATCCCTGTGCCGAGTTCCCGGTCTGTACACCCGCTGTGCCCATTATGAGGGGTTCCCACCATCCCTGTGCCGAGTTCCCGGGTCTGTACAACCCCTGTGCCCATAATGAGGGGTTCCCACCATCCCTGTGCCGAGTTCCCGGGGTCTGTACACCCGCTGTGCCCATAATGAGGGGTTCCCACCATCCCTGTGCCGAGTTTCCGGGTCTGTACACCCGCTGTGCCCATTATGAGGGGTTCCCACCATCCCTGTGCCGAGTTCCCGGGTCTGTACACCCGCTGTGCCCATAATGAGGGTTTCCCACCATCCCTGTGCCGAGTTCCCGGGTCTGTACACCCGCTGTGCCCATTATGAGGGTTCCCACCATCCCTGTGCCGAGTTCCCGGGTCTGTACCCCCGCTGTGCCCTTTATGAGGGGTTCCCACCATCCCTGTGCCGAGTTCCCGGGTCTGTACACCCGCTGTGCCCATTATGAGGGGTTCCCACCATCCCTGTGCCGGGTTCCCGGGTCTGTACACCCCTGTGCCCATTATGAGGGTTCCCTCCATCCCTGTGCCGGGTTCCCGGGTCTGTACACCCGCTGTGCCCATTATGAGGGGTTCCCACCATCCCTGTGCCGAGTTCCCGGGTCTGTACACCCGCTGTGCCCATTATGAGGGTTTCCACCATCCCTGTGCCGAGTTCCCGGGTCTGTACACCCGCTGTGCCCATTATGAGGGGTTCCCACCATCCCTGTGCCGAGTTCCCGGGTCTGTACACCCCTGTGCCCATTATGAGGGGTTCCCACCATCCCTGTGCCGAGTTCCCGGTCTGTACACCCGCTGTGCCCATTATGAGGGTTCTCACCATCCCTGTGCTGGGTTCCCGGGTCTGTACACCCGCTGTGCCCATTATGAGGGGTTCCACCATCCCTGTGCTGGTTCCCGGGTCTGTACACCCGCTGTGCCCGTTATGAGGGGTTCCCACCATCCCTGTGCCGAGTTCCCGGGTCTGTACACCCGCTGTGCCCATTATGAGGGTTCCCACCATCCCTGTGCTGAGTTCCCGGGTTTGTACACCCGCTGTGCCCATTATGAGGGTTCTCACCATCCCTGTGCTGGGTTCCCGGGTCTGTACACCCCTGTGCC
>CM053035.1:3995826-4020826 GCA_028564925.1 Lithobates sylvaticus
AGCCCCCTCCCCCCCCCCCCATTTTTACCCCCACCAGTGCCCCTTAGCTCAAAACCTTCCCCCCCAAAACTCACCCCCAAGTAAGAACCCCCCCCCCCTCCCAAATCTCCCATTCAGTGCCCCCAGCTCAGAACCTCCCTCCTGAGCCCCCACATTCTCACCCCACCAGCGCCCTCCAGGTAAGAACCACCCTCCGAAAACCCCAACAGTGCCCCCAGCTCAGAAGCCCCCCCCCCCCCAATTCTCACCACAGCCAGTGCAGAAACTTGCCCTCCCCCCACAACACCCCATTATCACCCCCACTGATGCCCCCAGGTCAGAATCCCCCTCCTCACTCACTTCTACAATCAGGAGGAAGTCAGCCGACGTTTCATTCATATAAAATAAACTCTGCAATAAAAGCCGCACAGGAGGTATTGAAATAAAACTTTATTCATCTGTTATAGATCTTTTATAAAATCTCAAATGTTACCGACAGGAAAAAAAAAAGAGAAAAAAAATAAAAAATTACGAGGAAACCCAACCCAGCGTTCTAGATAAATAAGGAACATTTCTCCTCTGCGTTGGGTCATCCGGATCTCTTCATTGGTCGCCGGGTACAATCTGGTCCATTACAAGTCAGGAATGTAAATCTCAGTTACTGGATGGAGGCCGCTTTATAGGACACTTGAATCCCCATCAATCAGCCAATGGAGCGGCTCTTGGATCCCAGATGAACTCTTGCAGCTTCTCCGACCACAAAAACTGCACAAGAGGCGCTCAGATAACAACCGGACGCCGTCCTCGTGACTGGAGCGCATTCAGCGCGTTTCAAGTGCTACGATCTAGCGGGAGATCCGAGCCCCTCCCACTCCACCCTCAATGTGACTTTGGTCTGAAGTGGGAACAATAGATCCCCCCCCAACACACAGCAAACAATCCGCACACTCGTTCTATCAGCTAAAATCTTTGGAAATTATTGCACCAATTCCTCGCTAAAAAAAAAAAAAAAAAAAAAAAAAAAAAAAGGAAGGAAGCTACAAAACACGGCATAAAACACGGGGTGCAAAAAAGAAAAGCTCCACCCACCATGAACATTGCAAAATGGGGGTGGCAGGGCACTTAGGTGAGAGAAAACCTGAAGGGGTGATAACACATCCAAATTTCATATCCAATAAAGGAGAGGAAAATTTTCAGCGACCCGCCGAACCTTCATAGGAATCGCTTCATTACGTGAGAAAGGAAAGAAGAGGCGCTGGGGGGGGCAATTAAAGTAACTAGATAGAGTGTGGTAGGGTCATAACCCCGGTCAGGTTTTACAAAAGCGAGACAGTCTCACAAAAGAAAGAAAATCCCACCAAAGTAAGACCCAATACCACCAACGCGAGACCCAAGGCAGACCAACGCGAGACCCCCATCCCACCAAAACAAGAGCCAATCTCACCCAAGCGAGACCCCCAATATCACCCAAGCGAGACCCCCAATCTCACCCAAGCGAGACCCCCAATATCACCCAAGCGAGACCCCCAATCTCACCCAAGCGAGACCCCCAATCTCACCCAAGCGAGATCCCAATCTCACCAAAGCGAGATCCCAATCTCACCAAAGCGAGATCCCAATCTCACCAAAGCGGGATCCCAATCTCACCAAAGCGAGACCCCAATCAAGCGAGACCCCAATCCCAACCAAGCGATTGGCTCCTGGTCTGTGCTGGTCCTGCATGATGGGCCCCGAATGAGGGACTCCGGGTGATGTGTCTGAAGGCCTCAACAGATGGTGTGGTCCATTTTGGACAGAAGCGGCATTATAGGAGATCCCCCCCCCCCCTCCCAATCCCACCAAAGCAAGACCCAATCGAGACCCCCATCCCTACAAAGCGAGAGGGGGGGGGGGGCAATAAAAGTAACTAGAGGCAAAACTTCTCTAATTTTGTATAGATTGTGGTAGGACCATAACCCTACCCAAGCGAGACCCCAATCCCACCCAAGCGAGACCCCAATCTCACCCAAGCGAGACCCCAATCCCACCCAAGCGAGACCCCAATCCCACCCAAGCGATTGGCTCCTGGTCTGTGCTGGTCCTGTATGATGGCCCCCGAATGAGGGACTCCGGGTGATGTGTCTGAAGGACTCAACAGATGGTGTGGTCCATTTTGGACAGAAGCGGCATTATTATAGGAGATCCCCCCCCCCCCTCCCAATCCCACCAAAGCAAGACCCAATCGAGACCCCCATCCCGACAAAGCGAGACCCAAGCGAGACCCCATCCCTGGGTGTCCCCATTAGAAGATTTCCTCTCCATTAAAGGCTATACACCTACTCTCGATCTGCTATCATATTGTTTGGTGTTGTAAATGATTAAGATGACGGTTTTAAATCTTGCATTCGTATTTGTATTGTGCTTGTTTTCACTTTTGGGTGTTCTCTTTAATGCCAAGGTCCCCAAGCAGTCCCTGAAAAAGAGCTTCAGTCTCGAAACACGTTAGACATTTGGACCACACTCACTGGATAGTTATATAGATTGCATCTACGATTTGCTCTTTGTTGGGGTTTTATTTCTTATGCACCTACAGTTAGCTGGCCTGTGTTGGCTACTTTTTTCCCCCAGTGTTTTATCATGTAATATAATTAAAGTTCAATAAAGTGATTTTGTATTTATTATACATTTTTATGTCTTGTGCCCTGCCACCCATTTAGCATGTTCATTTTGATATTCCTGCTCAGATGTCAACCCACAATTTGGGATTTTCTTTTTCTGCACTCCATCCAAAACATAAAAAAAAAAAAAAAAAAAAAAAAAAAAATGTATGTTGCCTTTAGTTACATTTTAAAGATACAGAAAAAAAAAAAAAGCTGCACAACTCCAGACAGTGGCTGACGGCAGACGGCACTGCCATGTGGTGTCACCATGACTGGAGTGGTGCAAGGTTTAGTAATGTGAATTCCTGCAGGGAGTTTTTCCAGTAAAGGGAGGGAGTGCGCACAAGTCCCCGCAGTGACAGTTGTTGGTGTTTGGGAGGAGGAGAGAGGATAGAGGGAGGAGGAGAGAGGAAAGAGGGAGGAGGATAGAGGGAGGAGGATAGAGGAAAGAGGGAGGAGGATAGAGGGTAGAGGGAGGAGGATAGAGGGTAGAGGGAGGAGGATAGAGGGTAGAGGGAGGAGGATAGAGGGTAGAGGGAGGAGGATAGAGGGAGGAGGATAGAGGGAGGAGGATAGAGGGAGGAGGAAAGAGGGAGGAGGATAGAGGGTAGAGGGAGGAGGATAGAGGGTAGAGGGAGGAGGGTAGAGGGAGGAGGATAGAGGGAGGAGGATAGAGGATAGAGGGAGGAGGATAGAGGGAGGAGGGAGGAGGATAGAGGGAGGAGGAGGAGGATAGAGGGAGGAGGGAGGAGGATAGAGGGTAGAGGGAGGAGGATAGAGGGTAGAGGGAGGAGGATAGAGGGTAGAGGGAGGAGGATAGAGGATAGAGGGAGGAGGATAGAGGGAGGAGGATAGAGGGTAGAGGGAGGAGGATAGAGGGTAGAGGGAGGAGGATAGAGGGAGGAGGATAGAGGGTAGAGGGAGGAGGGAGGAGGATAGAGGGTAGAGGGAGGAGGATGGAGGGTGGAGGGAGGAGGATGGAGGGTAGAGGGAGGAGCAGGAGGGTAGAGGGAGGAGCAGGAGGGTAGAGGGAGGAGCAGGAGGGTAGAGGGAGGAGCAGGAGGGTAGAGGGAGGAGCAGGAAGATAGAGGAGGAGGAAGACAGGCACCTGGTGATAAGAACCTATCCCACCATAAAAATTGGTCTGTGCTGGTCCTGTATGATGGGCCCCGAATGAGGGACTCCGGGTGATGTGTCTGAAGGCTTCGACAGATGGTGTGGTCCATTTGGGACACAAGAAGCGTTATTTTGGGATACAACCCAACCCCCCCCCCCCCCCCCACAAGACAAATTCATCAGGAAAATGGGTCACCTTCATCTGAGGGACTGAGAGTCCAGCCCCTGAGGAGCCTCATTCCATCCTCCGCAGCAATGAAGACACAAATCCCTCCAAACATGAACAAGTCAAAAGGCACAAAAGGCGGCTCGGGCGCAGACAGATCATTGAGGAAATCACAAGCAGCTGCTGCCAACGCCCTCCGCCCCTCCCCCCCCCGGGAAGTCCTTCCTGGAAATCCGATGTTCCACAACCTGTCCATTAGAACTGGACCCACCCAGTGCTGGACTGACCGTTGTTTGAGCTGCAAAGAGACACAAAAAGTGAAAAGTATAACTAAAAAGGGCAAAACTTTTTGTATTTTAGTTCTGGATGGAGCGGAGAGGGATTAGACCCTCAGTCAGGTTTTATTTGGTCATCCGCGTCGTCGCCCCCCCCCCCCCCCCCCCCCCCCCCCCCCCCCCTCCACTTGGCCTGGCGACCGTTATCAGGAATAGGGATTTCCTCTCATTTCCTGTTTTGGCTATGGGACAGGAAGTCTCTCAAAATGGGACACGCGTGGTGAAAAAAGAAAAAAAAAAAACTACAGGGGATGTTCTACTTTAAAGTGTTACTAAAGTCTTTGTTTCAAAAAATAAATAAATAACAAAAAAAACAAACAAACATGTTACACTCACCTGCTCTATGAAGTGATATTACACAAAGTGGACCCCAATCCTCCTCCTGGCTCCTCCTCCTCTTCCTGTATCCTCATAGCAAGTCATTTGCTATGGAGGCACACTGTGTCCGCTCACTCCTGAGCTGTGAGTCTATGGAGCTGCGCTCCATAGACACACACACACACACAAAAAGGACTTAGCAAACCCCCAAACCCCCTCTTCCTCTCTGCCATTTGATTGTCAGCAGCAGGAGCTAATGGCCCCTGCTGCTCCTCGAGTTCTGTGCGAAGAGGAAGAGAGGGGAGAAGAGATGAAGCCGTGCACAGCGCTGGATCTATTCTCCCCTCTTCCCCTTCCCACAGGGAAACAAAGGAAGAGAAAATGTTTAACCTTATAGTGGGTCCCCCGCCGGTGCTGCTGGCTCCTCCTCTCCGTCCAGTGACAGACAGTGGGACTCAGACCCGTCCCCCTCGCACCCTCATCCAGTGGCGGCTGGTGTTTTTATTTTTTTTTGAGGGTGGAGCGGCACTAGCTCGTAAACCCCCCCCCCCCCACATCCCCCGGCGTGGCACTAATAATCCCAGCAACCCCCCCCCCCCCGCTGTCTCACGGTCAATCCTTACCCTGGATGCGGGCAGTGAGAGCAGCAGTCGGAGCCGATGCCGCCATCATCCAGTGCGGTCGCCTCTGTCCTTAAGCATGGCTGGCTCGGGGGAAAGCTGCTCTGATGTCCTCTAATGGAGCAGCTTTCGGGGTGAGTCTCCCATCTGCTCCCCCCCCCCCCCGCGCTAGGAGTCCAATAGGATCGCCTGACGTTTTGGCCAGACAGGAAACGGGTTTCATAACTGCTTCCCGATTGGCCACTGTAATTCATGCGCCCGGTGCCCTGAAAGGGGCCGGATGCATGAATAGGGGTGGCCGTAGATAGATGCATGTATGCATATATCCAATGCATACATCTATCCACTGCATATAGGGGGGGGTGGCGTGGAGAGAGGGGGCGGAGCCCGGGCGCACCTAATGGATGGGCCGCCACAGCCCTCATCACCGGCTTTGATTGACAGCAGTCGGAGCCAGTGGCTCCTCGTGCCCCAGCAAAGCCAGTGACACCCGGAAGTGAGGGGAGAGAAGTGCTGCAGACATGCACAGCATTAGATCGAATGAGGGCTCAGAAAAAGCAAGGGGGGTGAGGGGGAGGGGCCAATCAATTGCCTAAACATTTATTTTGCATAAAAAAAAAAATTAAAAAAAAAAAAAAAAAAATATGTAAAAATAATGTTTTTAGCTTTAGTATCACTTTACATCTACAAAACTAGAAACCAAACTTTGCAAACATCCACGCAGCTTGCATTGGGCACAGGCAGGGCTGCATTGGTGGGCACAGGCAGGCTGCATTGGTGGGCACGGATAAAGTTGTTAATATTTATTATTTATAACTTAATTCTGCATAAAACATTTAAGTGTCATTTAATGAGATAATTTATGAGGCGTGTTTAGGGGTGGGGCAACTGTTGGCGAGTAACCCTTGAGGCCTGGCTAGTAGCTCAGGACTTGAAATTTTGAGCCCTGTTACATATATAGACAATAGAAGTCTTGCCGTGGCACTGTACCTGGATGCCGTAGTGAAGTCTCCCCAGGTGTCTGTAGAAGCCGCTGGCTCAGATGAGAATCCTCCCAGGTCAAAGAGCATTCCTGTTCCAGAAAAGACACAGATGGGTGAACAGAGGACATAAAATGGTACAGATGTGGATACAGCAAAAACGATGAATGGCCGAGCTGAACGCAGGTGAACAGGAAACTCTTCCTACGGTGCCACTGTTCTCAGTATTGGGTATGAAATGTCTAATTGGAAGAACGAGATGATCCCCCGACCTTCACAGACTGCAAATCCTAAAACTGAACTCCAGGGTTCCCCTGTCCCCAACACCCTCCTGGACTGACTGAGGGCATAAATACCCTACTATCCCTCGCCCTTTTTATTCCCATAAAGCTGCAGTCACATGACGTTCCAGCCGCAAGTCTTCTCATCCTCTTCTGTTTTCAGTAAGCAGGATCCTTCTTTGTGTGTCCATGTGTGTGACATGGCCACTTCCGATTGGTTGTCCATCGGCGGGATCCTCTCAGTATTTAGAACATGTATAATGTTAGCACGAGGGGACTGTTGGCGGACTGGCAGGCACATGTGCAGTGCTGGATTAGCGCTCCCTCATACCTGGGCACAGCACTTGTAAGGGCACCAGGTGGTGGGAGTAGACCGATTTTCACAAGGTTAGAAGGATGAATAAAAAAAATAAAATAAATAAAACGCAAAACAAAAAAAAAACAGGTGGGGGTCTCCCGCCTATCAGAATATAATAATTCAGAGGGAAGGAATCCATATTGACTGTGTGGACGGGGGAATCTGAATTTGTTTTTATTCAACCTGCTGGCCGAAAATAAAAAAGGCACGTATGTGCCGACTTATTTTATACAACCACCGAGGCCACTGTTGATGTTCAGGCGTAGAAGCGACATGGGGCCGCGACAAGGCGTAGAAGCGGCATGGGGCCGCGACAAGGCGTAGAAGCGACATGGGGCCGCGACAAGGAGTAGAAGCGACATGGGGCCGCGACAAGGAGTAGAAGCGACATGGGGCCGCGACAAGGAGTAGAAGCGACATGGGGCCGCGACAAGGAGTAGAAGCGACATGGGGCCGCGACAAGGAGTAGAAGCGACAGGGGCCGCGACAAGGCGTAGAAGCGACATGGGGCCGCGACAAGGCGTAGAAGCGACATGGGGCCGCGACAAGGCGTAGAAGCGACATGGGGCCGCGACAAGGCGTAGAAGCGACAGGGGCCGCGACAAGGCGTAGAAGCGACAGGGGCCGCGACAAGGCGTAGAAGCGACAGGGGCCGCGACAAGGCGTAGAAGCGACAGGGGCCGCGACAAGGCGTAGAAGCGACAGGGGCCGCGACAAGGCGTAGAAGCGACAGGGGCCGCGACAGGCGTAGAAGCGACAGGTTACCTGCATCAGCAGCTGGCTGTGGAGTGCTGTGCTGAGTGAAAGTTTTGGATCCCGGCGGTGGGGGGAGCAGACTGGGTCCTGCGCTGAGCGGTCGCGCTGAGCGTCCTCTCTTTATATTCTATGTTAGAATAAATCATGTAAAATAAAAAAAAGACGCGGTTTAAGAACAACGGACGGGTAAAGAGGAAGAAAGACGAACCTTAATAACAAAACTTCAAAGTAACTAGGATAGTGGAGGAACAAAGAAAATTAGAATAAAAAGACATGTAAATAAAAAAAAAAAGACATACAAGATAGAGACCAATCCCAAAAGAAAATACCCGACAAAACCTGTGTGTGATTCTCTCACAACACATTAACAGTATTTTATTGCTTTGTGTGCATCAGAAAACTGATCAGAATGTGTGTCATCCAATAATATATATATATATATATATATATGTGTATGATAGAGATATATAGAATACGATATAGATATCACACCCCAATTCCACACACACACACACCCACACACACACACACATATCGTGCGTATATATACACGTAATTATCTAAAACACTCCCTTCTCCCGATCTCCCGCTGATTTTTTTTTTTGAGGGTGCGAGCGAGCAGATGTACCGATCCGATACCCTCCTCCACCAAAAGCCGTTCGCCGACAACATAAAGAAATTTTGTAATATTTCGCTACGCAGTCCCCCGCCCCTCTCGGGCTAGGCCGAGACTCGCAATCGGATGTCTTGGAGGTTGGGCGGAACTGCGAGAGTGGAGGCGGCCCGAAACGGAGCCGAAATTACATGCGCTTTCGATAGTCACGCGGCACACTCGTCCTCTCCACTCGGCGCCAATTTTAAATCAAGGCTGCACTGGGCAAGGCTGCAATGATGGGAATTTAAATGTTAATTTTTTTTTCCTTAATATTCCCTCCTAAACTTGCGTGCGTGTTATACGCCGAAAAATACGATTATATATATATATATATATATAATATATATATCTATATAATATATAAATATATATATATATAATAATATATATAATATATATATATTAATAGATATAAATATAGATAATATATATATATATATAAAGAAAGAAAGAGCGAAAGAAAAAGATGGTAGAATACATATCGCCTAAATTGAGGAAACTTTTTTTTTTTTTTTTTTTTTTTTTAATTGGGATATTTATTATAGCAAAAAGTAAAAAATTGTGTTTTTATTTTTTTTTTCAAAACTGTTGCTCTTCTTTTGTTTATAGAGCAAATATAAACAGCTGATCAAATACCACCAAAAGAAAATTTTGTGGGAAAAAAAAAAAGGATTCAATTATTGTTGTGAACAGAGCGATGTCAATTTTGTTTGGGTAACGTTGCACGACCGCTCAACTGGACAGTAACACGAAAGCAAAACGAAAACACGAGCGGACACATAGACGAGAGTAGAATCACGCGATAATACACGAATAACGCGGCGCGACGAATACAGTTAAAAGCGACGCAGTTGTGAATCGCAAAAAATAGCCTGGTCATTCAGCAGCCAAATCTGTAATATTAATGATGTACTTGTCCGATCGGAGGAAAGGGCACCGCCCACATGGGAGGGTATGGAGCAGGTTTTAAAAAAATAAAATGTACCGGCTCCACCAACCCCCCCCCCCCCCCCCACGAGGTTCAATATGTGGAAGAAGTACTGCGCTTATGTATCATCCTATAGCTCCTCCCACCGCCGCCCAACATTAAGAATAAAATATCTGTCAGGTGACAATATTTTGAAAACCCAAAAAAGCTCTGATTGGAGAAGAGAGGGGGCGGAACCTGACGAAGGTGAATTCTCCCATCATAAGGCCTGGTCATCACTCCCCATCATGGCACAGATATTTGTGTGCAAATTAAACGCGAGAGGTGCGAGAGGTGCGAGAGGTGCGAGAGGTGCGAGAGGTGCGAGAGGTGCGAGAGGGGACTCCGCTGCCATCTCATGTGTGATCCCAGCAGACGGAGGTGACCTGATGCAGAATTCCAGCTTGTGGAACGGTTTCCTTCATACAGAAACATCTAAGCCTATCACAGACAGACAAAGAGCCAAAGAACTCCCCCACTGGACGAGCCGTACCGCTATATTAATCTTGATGGTCTGTCCCTCCTTGAATCCCAGGTCCAGCTTGGGTCCGGGGTCCGGGTTCTGCGCCTGTTTAGCAAACTGAGGAAAATGTAATAAATGAGAGGAGTTGTTAGCTGCGCCTGTTTAGCAAACTCCCCCCCCCCCCCCCCTCCTAACACAAGTCGACCCCCCCCCGTTCCCCCCCCCACCTAACACAAGACTTCACCTAACATCCCCCCACCTAACACAAGTCCCCCCCCCCGCCCCGCCTAAGGACCTCGCCCCCGCCCCGCTAACAAAGACACCCAGGCGACCTCCACCCGTAATACACCCAACCCAGCGACCTCCCACCCCACCCCCCCCTGAACACAAGACAACCAGCGACCTCCCCCCCCCCCCCACCCCCCCCTCCCCACTCCCCCCCCCTCCCCCCCCCCCCCCCCCCACCCCCCCCCGTAGTTGCGGCACCCCCCCCCCCCCCCTACACCAGACACCCAGCGACCCCCCCCACCGACCTCCCCCCGCCCCGCCTCTACACACAAGACACCCCTCCCCCCCGCCCCGCTAGACAGCGACCGCCCCCAGCCCCCCAAACACAAGACAACCCAGCGACCTCCCCCCCTGCCACAACACACAAGACACACCAGCGCCCTCCCCCCCCCCCCGCCTTAAACACCAGACACCCAAGCAACCCCCCCCCAGCCAAACACAAGACACCCAGCGACACTCCCCCCGCCCCGCCTAACACAAGACACCCTGCGACCTCCCCGCCTAACACAAGACATCCAGCGACCCCCCCCGCCCGCCTAGACACAAGGACCCCAGCGACCTCTCCCCCCCCAGCCTAACACAAGACACCCAGCGTCCCTCTCCCCCAGCCTAACACAAGACACCACTGCGACCTCCCCCCGCCCCGCCTAACACAAGACACACACGAAGCCGCCCCCTCTCGCCTACACCAAACACCCATCGACCTCCCCCCCACCCCGCCACCCCAGCGACCTTCACCCCCGACAAACCAAAAACACACCCCACCCCCCCCCCCCCCCCACCCCCACCCCCCCCCCACCCCACCACCCCCCCCCCCCCACCCACCCCCCCCCCCCCCCCCCCCCCCCCCCCCCCCCCCCCCCCCCCCCCCCCGACCCCCCCCCCCCCCCCCCCGCCCCCCCCCCCCCCCCCCCCCCCCCCCCCCCCCCCCCCCCCCCCCCCCCCCCCCCCCCCCCCCCCCCCCCCCCCCCCCCGCCCCCCCCCCCCCCCCCCCCCCCCCCCCCCCCCCCCCCCCCCACCCCCCCCCCCCCCCCCCCCCACCCCCCCCCCCCCCCCCCCCCCCCCCCCCCCCCCGCACACCACCCCCCCCCCCCCCCCCCCCCCCCCCCCCCCCCCCCCCCCCCCCCCCCCCCACCCCCCCCCCCCCCCCCCCCCCCCCCCCCCCCCCCCCCCGCCCCCCCCCCCCCCCCCCCCACCCCCCCCCCCCCCCCCCCCCCCCCCCCCCCCCCCCCCCCCCCCCCCCCCCACCCCCCCCCCACCCCCCCCCCCCCGCCCACCCCCCCCCCCCCCCCCCCCCCACCCCCCCCCCCCCCACCCCCCCCCCCCCCCCACCGACCTCCCCCCCCCCCCCCCACCCACCCCCCCCCCCCCCCCCCCCACCCCCCCCCCCAGCACCCCCCCCCCACCCCCCCCCCCGCCGCCCCCCCCCCCCCCCCCCCCACCCAGCCCCACCCCCCCCCCCCCCCCCCACCCCCCCCCCCCCCCACCCCCACCCCCCCCCCCCCCCCCGCCCCCACCCCCCCCCCCCCCCCCCCCCCCCCCCACCCCCCCCCCCCCCCCCCCCCCCCCCCCCCCCCCCCCCCCCCCCCGCCACCCCCCCCCCCCCACCCCCCCCCCCCCCCCCCCCCACCCCCCCCCCCCCCCCCCCCCACCCCCACCCCCCCCCCCCCCCCCCCCCCCCGCGACCCCGCCCCCCCCCCCCCCCCCCCCCCCCCCCCCCCCACCCCCCCCCCCCCCCCCCCCCCCCCCCCGCCCCCCCCCCGACCCCCCCCCCCCCGCCCCCCCCCCCCCCCCCCCCCCCCCCCCGCCCCCCCCCCCCCCCCCCCCCCCCCCCCCCCCCCCCCCCCCCCCCCCCCACCCCCCCCCCCCCCCCCCCCCCCCACCCCCCCCCCCCCCCCCCCAGCGTGACAGAAGGACACCCAGCGACCTCGACCGCCCCGCCTCCAGCGGACCTCCCCCCGCCCCGCCTAACACAAGACACCCAGCGACCCTCCCCCCCCGCCTCCATAACACAAGACACCCAGCGACCATCTCCCCCCCGCCTAACACAAGACACCCAGCGACCTCCCCCCGCCCCCCCGCCTAACACAAGACACCCAGCGACCTCCCCCCCCGCCTAACACAAGACACCCAGCGACCTCCCGCCCCGCCTAACACAAGACACCCAGCGACCTCCCCCCCCCCGCCTAACACAAGACACCCAGCGACCCTCCCCCCCCCCCGCCTAACACAAGACACCCAGCGACCTCCCCCCCCGCCCCGCCTAACACAAGACACCCAGCGACCTCCCCCCCGCCCCGCCTAACACAAGACACCCAGCGACCTCCCCCCCCCCCGCCTAACACAAGACACCCAGCGACCTCCCCCCGCCCCGCCTAACACAAGACACCCAGCGACCTCCCCCCGCCCCGCCTAACACAAGACACCCAGCGACCTCCCCCCCGCCTAACACAAGACACCCAGCGACCTCCCCCCCGCCCCGCCTAACACAAGACACCCAGCGACCTCCCCCCCGCCCCGCCTAACACAAGACACCCAGCGACCTCCCCCCGCCTAACACAAGACACCCAGCGACCCCCCCCCCCGCCTAACACAAGACACCCAGCGACCTCCCCCCCCCAGCCTAACACAAGACACCCAGCGACCCTCCCCCCAGCCTAACACAAGACACCCAGCGACCCCCCCCCGCCCCCCGCCTAACACAAGACACCCAGCGACCCCCCCCCCCCTAACACAAGACATCCAGCGACCTCCCCCCCGCCTAACACAAGACACCAGCGACCTCCCCCCCCCGCCCTAACACAAGACACCCCGAGAGAAAAAATAAAAAAATCCCCCCCCCCACAGACCCCCAGACCCCCCAAAAACCCAAAAAAAAAAAAATAAAAATAAAAAATCCCCCCGCCCCGCCTAACACAACACACCCACCACCTCCCCCCCCCCGCCTAACACAAGACATCCAGCGACCCCCCCCCCCGCCCGCAAGACAACCACACCAGACGACCTCCCCCCCCCCCCCCCCCCCCCAATGCCACCCCCCCCCCCCCCCCCTTTGTAACACAAGACAACCAGAGACCCCCCCTCTCCCCCACCCCCCCCCGCCTACACAAGACATCCAGCGACCTCCCCAGCCCCCCCCAGCGACCCAACCCCCAGCCCTAACACAGACACCAGCGACCACACCGACACGCCGACACCCACCCAGCGACCCCCTGCCTAACACAAGACATCCAGCGACCCCCCACCCCCGACCCCAACCCGCACAAGACATCCAGCGACCCCCCCCCCCCGCCTAACACAAGACCATCCAGCGACCCCCCCCCCCCAGCCTAACACAAGACATCCAGAGACCCCCCCCCCCCCCCGCCTAACACAAGACACCCAGCGACCCCCCCCCCCTTACCGCCTAACACAAAGACAAGTCCCAGCGACCTCCCCCCCCCCCCGCCTAACACAAGACACCCAGCGACCCCCCCCCCCCCCTGCCTAACACAAGACATCCAGAGACCCCCCCCCCCCCGCCTAACACAAGACATCCAGCGACCTCCCCCCCCGCCTAACACAAGACACCCAGCGACCCCCCCCCCCCCCTGCCTAACACAAGACACAGAGCGCCCCTAGAACAGCCAATGTAGTAATATTGAGGAATTATTTAACCCATGTCCGCTGAGCTGTGTTCTTTTGCACATGTATGCTGCACACAGGGAACAAAACACAACTGTTATCTATGCGCAATAGTCACACCATACATGTGCAATAGTCACACCATACATGCGCAATAGTCACACCATACATGTGCAATAGTCACACCATACATGTGCAATAGTCACACCATACATGCGCAATATTCACACCATACATGTGCAATAGTCACACCATACATGTGCAATAGTCACACCATACATGCGCAATAGTCACACCATACATGCGCAATAGTCACACCATACATGCGCAATAGTCACACCATACATGCGCAATAGTCACACCATACATGCGCAATAGTCACACCATACATGTGCAATAGTCACACCATACATGCGCAATATTCACACCATACATGCGCAATAGTCACACCATACATGCGCAATAGTCACACCATACATGTGCAATAGTCACACCATACATGTGCCGTATGTAAAATAACAAAAAAAATAAATAAAACACACAGCTCAATGGACACGGTGTGAACAAGGTGACTAGTGTGAGGCAATCAGGCCAGAGAACACAGAGATACGACGCTGTGCGAACTGTAGAGGAATCCCGCTAAGCACCATCTATAAATCTAAGCTGACAACATGACATTAATGTCATTATAAGGCCGCGTTCACACGGTGGGGGGTACTAGAGCTTACGCCTGTGCAAGGGCTGTGTTTTTCCGCACAGGAGCTCCGTGAATCCCCCTGCAGGCAGCTCAATTCAAGTCAATAGGAACACAGAGGTCCTTTTCCACCCTAGATCCCCCCCCCCAGAGCTTCTCCCCCCCAGTCTATCGATTGCATTCAGATTTTTACCACCCGAATGCAATATTTTACATTTTTCTACATTGAACCTCATTTGCCATGTGTACCCCGGCCGCTTCAAGAGCGATAGGGGCGCGGGCGCGATTTACGCCCGTCACCCGCGATCGCTCCACAGAGAGGCAGAACGGGGATCTGTCCATGTAAATAAACAGATCCCCGTTCTGACAGGGGAGAAGAGAGGGATCTGCTGTTCCTAGTGATCAGGAACAACGATCTCTCTCCTCCTCAGTCAGTCTCCTCCCCCCATACAGTTAGAAACACCTCACAGGGAACACTTAACCCCTTGATCGCCCCCTAGTGTTAACCCCTTCCCTGCCAGTTACATTTATACAGTAATCAGTGGATATTTTTAGCTCTGATCACTGTATAAACGACCGACTTTGAGGCCCCGTATCTTGGGGGGCCACTTGGTGCTAGGAACCCCAAATGGACCCCCCAATGAACCCCAAATTTGGTGTGCAAACCCAGTGGAACCATCACTACAACATATCCAAAGATGGGGTTCCTAGCACCAAGTGGCCCCCAAGACGGTTCAGAAAATGTCATTCTCTGCAGCAGAAAAGTGTTTGACATTTTCAGAACCGACTTTGGGGCCCCGTATCTTGGGGGCCACTTAGTGCTAGGAACCCCATCTTTGGATATGTTGTAGTGATGGTTCCACTGGGTTTGCACACCACATTTGGGGTTCCACCAAGTGGCCCCGAGATACAGGGCCCCAAATTCTGTCAACTGTGTCCACCTGCAGCAATGTCATTTCGGACCCTTTTGGTCCAGAGACCCCAAATTTTGGCTGCAGCTAGGGGGGCCACTAGGAACCCTTAACTGCGGAGTTTGAAGTTCAGGGGACCTAGGCTGCAAATGGGCACAGTATGGCTGCAAATGGGCTTTGTTGACCCTCTTTTCCACTTACAGTAGCTGCATTTCTCACCCTAGGCTTATACTAGTCAATACGTTTTCCCACTTTTTTTGTGGTAAAATTAGGTGCCTCAGCTTATACTCGAATATATATATATATATATATATATATATATATATATATAAATATATATATATATATATATATATATATATATATATATAATCTATCTATATAGTAAAAATGCCATAAATATATCCCCTATTTTGCAGACGATATAAAACTTTTGCGCAAACCAATATACGCTTATTGCCATTTTTTTTTTTTTTTAATTGGGATATTTATTATAGCAAAAAATAAAAAAAGATACTGTGTTTAAAATTGTCGCTCTTTTGTTTATAGTGAAAAAAATAAAAAAAACGCAGGAGGTGATAAAATACCACCAGAAGAAAGCTCTATTTATGGGGGGGGTGACGTAAAAAAAAAAAAAAAAAAAAAAAAAAAAAAAAATTAAAATGCCATAAACCTATTGCCTGTTTTGTAGATGCTATAACTTTTGCGCAAACCATTATACGCTTATTGCAGTTTTTTTTTACCAAGAATATGTAGGTGAATACATATTGGCCTAAACTGATGAAGTAATTTGTTTTTTCAATTTATTTTTTTTTTTTATTTAATAAAGCAAAAAATATTGCTTTTTTTCCCCCAAAATTGTTGCCTTTTTTGGTTTATAGTGCAAAAAAGAAAAAACAAAAAAGGTGAACAAACATCACCAAACGAAAGCTCCATTCATGGGTAAAAAAAAAAAGGGGGGACATGTTTGGGTACATCGCACGACCGCACAACAGATTGCAAAAAATGGCCTGGTCAGGAAGGGGGTAAATCCTTCTGGTCCTTAACCACTACAATACCGGGCACTTTCGCCCCCTTCCTTCCCAGAGCAATTTTCAGCTTTCAGCGCTCTTTCAGTGACAATTGCAATGCTGTACCCAAATGAAATTTTTATCATTTTGTTCGCACAAATAGAGCTTTAGTTTGGTGGTATTTATTCACGACTCCCGTTTTTAATTTTTTGCGATATAAGCGAAAAAATAGCGGAGATTTTGAAAAAAACACAATATTTTCTCCTTTCTTTTTTAAAAGAAATCCAATAAAATCAAATTGTGTCATAAATTTAAGCCAAAATGTATTCTGCTACATGTTTTTAGTAAATAAAATTCCGTGTATAATAATTCGTTCGGGTGATCACGGACATATGTACGCAAATGATCATGTACAGATGTGTGCAGATAATCATTGGCACATGTGATTTTACTGGGACATATGTGGGGGACATGTGTTTTATTATTTGGGGACATGTGTGTTTACACTGTGGGGACACTACACTGGTGATCAGTGAGTATAAGCTGTAAAAAAAACAGCTAAATACTCACTGATCACCAGCCGGCTGCAGAGATCCGCTCTCCTCTCCTCACCGACGACTTCCGTGTGAGGAGAGGAGAGCCGATTGCCTAGAAACCAGCTGTTTGGTTACATCACATGACGGCTGTGATTGGACACGGCCGTCATGTGATCAGGAGGGCCAATCACAGAGCCCTCCTGCCGATTCGAGATGCGCGGTGTCCGGGTGACACGAGCGCATCGGGATCCCGCTACTTCTGAAGGACGTTAAGGAACGTCCGATCAGAAGTAGACGGCTCCCACCCGGACACACACATATATATATAAATAATTTATATATATAATATAATAATATATTATATATATATATTTATAATAAATATGATATATATATATATATTTAATATATATATATATAATTTTATACACACACACACACCATACATACATATATATACATTATATATATATATATATATATATATATATATATATATATACTATATATATATATATATATATATATATATATATATATGTGTGTGTCCGGGTGGGAGCCGTCTACTTCTGATCGGACGTTCCGGAACGTCCTTCAGAAGTAGCGGGATCGCGCGTGTGCCCACGCAGCGGCGTGATCCCGATGCGCTCGTGCCACCCGGACACTGTGTATATATATATATATATATTTATATATATATATATATATATATATTATATATATATATATATATATACACAGTGTCCGGGTGGCACGAGCGCATCGGGATCACGCCGCTGCGTGGGCACACGCGCGATCCCGCTACTTCTGAAGGACGTTCCGGAACGTCCGATCAGAAGTAGACGGCTCCCACCCGGCCGTATATATACAGTGGCCGGGTAGGAAGTAGTTAAGTGGTTAAACCCATTTATTTTGTATGGGCTCAAATCGCACTGCAAAAGGCGTCGGTTTCTGAGCATTTTCACGAATACTCGTGAAGATTCTCGGTATCACCGTAGATATCGTATCAGTGCAACGCTAAATTCAACCAATGAGTGCTCAGGATAGAGGAGCGCTAAAAGGGAAGAGAGTGAGAAGCATTGTGGGAACTTACTTGAAGTGATCCTGTAAGGCGACGTTGAAGTCGAAGGCGTCTCCTCGGTCTGCGAACCCCACCCCGATGAACGCCCGTCTCCCTAATACAGCAGAGGGTTAGATGTGGCTACAAAGCGTCTCTACAAATACAAAATACATAAGATGAGACTCACCGTTCCCGTCCTCGATGCAGATAACAAAATACCGGCTGGAGTCCGTGACGCTTTCCACCGCGATCCCGGGAAACTGATCCACCGAGGACTGAGCGAAGAGTTCACCTACCGGGGAGAGAGAGAGAAGAGGGGAGACCGCTTACACCTCTGTGATCATTCAGAAGGGCCCCTTCACACTCACGGGGCCCCATTACACTGGCGCGCTGCTCTGCTGTGTTGTTAAAACGCATCGGGGTACCGGCTGAGCATTTCCTTTTATTAAAGCAGAACACTTTTGGATGGAGTGGGGGAGGGATGATAGCCCCCTGTCAGTTTTTATTGCTGTCCGTGTCCCCGTTTGGGAGATTCACTGCGTTTCCTGTTATCACTGAGAATAACCACTTTGCCCCCGCCCTATAGCAGAACGACGGCGGCAAAGTGGTTTCAAAATCCTGACCGGGCGTCATATGACGCGATCAGGATTTTGAGCCGCTGTGCGCCCCCGGCGGCGCGCATCGAGGCGATCGTTGTTGCGGGGTGTCATTCTGACACCCCGCAACTACGATCTTGGTAAAGACTCCGACGGAGACTCTTTACCACATGATCAGCCGTGTCCAATCACGACTGATCACAGGGTAAATAGGAAGAGCCATTGATCGGCTTTTCCTCACTCGTGTCTGTCAGACGTGAGTAGAGGAGAGCCGATCGGCTGCTTCTCTGACAGGGGGGTCTGTGTTGATCGATCAGCGCAGCCCCCCCCCCCGCCCCCGAGGATGCCCACACTGGACCACCAGGGATGCCACCAGACCTCCAGGCATGCCCAGCACCAGGTATGCCACCCTAGAACACCAGGGATGCCAGTCAGTGCCCACAATGGATGCCAATCAGTGCCCACAATGGGCATCACTGATTGGCAATGCATTATTGTTTGGCACTGATTGGCATCCATCAGTACAATGCCACCTATCAGTGCCCATCCGTGCCGCCTATCAGTGCCCATCCGTGCCGCCTATCAGTGCCCTTCCGTGCCGCCTATCAGTGCCAGCTATCAGTGCCAATTTGTGCCCCCTATCAGTGCTCATCCGTGCCGCCTATCAGTGCCCATCCGTGCGCCTATCAGTGCCCATCCGTGCCGCCTATCAGTGCCCGCTATCAGTGCCAGCTATCAGTGCCAATTTGTGCCCCCTATCAGTGCTCATCCGTGCCGCCTATCAGTGCTCATCCGTGCCCCTTCAGTGCTCATCCGTGCCGCCTATCAGTGCCAGCTATCAGTGCCAATTTGTGCCCCCTATCAGTGCTCATCCGTGCCGCCTATCAGTGCCCATCCGTGCCGCCTATCAGTGCCAATTTACGCCCCCTATCAGTGCTCATCCGTGCCGCCTATCAGTGCTCATCCGTGCCGCCTATCAGTGCCGCCTATCAGTGCCCATCCGTGCCGCATATCAATGCCCATCCGTGTCGCCTATCAGTGCCAGCTATCAGTGCCAATTTGTGCCCCCTATCAGTGCTCATCCGTGCCGCCTATCAGTGCCGCCTATCAGTGCCAGCTATCAGTGCCAATTTGTGCCCCCTATCAGTGCCCATCCGTGCCCCCTATCAGTGCCCATCCGTGCCCCCTATCAGTGCCCATCCGTGCCCCCTATCAGTGCCCATCCGTGCCCCCTATCAGTGCCCATCCGTGCCCCCTATCAGTGCCCATCCGTGCCACATATCAGTGCCCATCCGTGCCACCTATCAGTGCCCCCTATCAGTGCCCTTCAATGCCACCTCAGTGCCACTTCATTGGTACCACCTCATCAGTGCTGCCTTATCAGTGCCCGTCAGTGAAGGAGAAAACTTACTTATTTGCAAAGTGTTGATACTGAAACAAAAAAAAAAAATACATTTTTCAAAAATTTTGGTCTTTTTTTTATTTGTTGAGCAAAAAATAAAAACCGTAGAGGTGATCAAATACCACCAAAAGAAATCTCTATTTGTGGGGGAAAAAATGATAAAAAATGTCATTTGGGTACAGTGTTGTAATGACCGCGCAATTGTCATTCAAAGTGTGACAACGCAAAATTGGTCTGGGCAGGAAGGTGTTTAAGTGCCCTGTAAGCAAGTGGTTAAAAGGGAGGGAAAAAAAAAAAAAAAAAAAAAAGAATCAAAAATTTTGGATGGTTCCCAAAACAGGAATAGGAGGGAAATACAATCTTCCAATGGGGGACACTTGTTCTGGTGACAACCAGGGATTCCCCATCACTTCCTGTTTTAGCTATGGGACAGGAAATAAAGGTGAGGGTGGGGGGGGGGGAGCAAAATATAAAAATAAAAAGCTGGCAGGGGTTAAAGCCCTCCCTAACTTTCTCCAAAAGAAAAGTTATATCTTTATTTCTTCTTTAAACTTTTATTACACTCGATGTGACGCTGTGTGTGGCGATGCATTATAGCGAGTCTGAACGTGCGGTGCTGAAAACAAATGCATATGTGGAGGTTCATGGAGACGGATCAGCCCGGTTGGTGGATTAAAAATCAGATTTTTTTTATTTTTTATTTTTTTATCAAATTTACTTTAATAAAAAAGCTTGTGGAGTACAAATCTATCTAAAGATAGTTTTCTTTAAAAGATACATTAATAACTTAGTTTATTCAGCATGAAATGGAGCTTAGTTATGTAGCATGAGGCTGTATATTATGCAATATTTACATTTTTGGTAAACTCATTCAATGAATCCAAGATCTGCAGGCTGAGATAACAGGCACTACATTGATGCAGTCACACAACGCCACAGTAACCATGAGATAAACCAAAGTTCAGGAATATTCCTTTACCCCATTGTTTTGCAAATCTATGTACACTACAAACTGTATGATTGAATCGGTTCTGATATCGCCGTTTTACTAACCTGACAGCTTATTATTCTAAATAGAATCTTTAATATTTGCAAACAAAATGAAGGTTTCCTAACTAAAATGCAAGAATGATTCCCTATATTTAAAGAGAACCTGTCAATTCAGATCCATCATGTTAGCGGGAATGGAATCACCTGCTTCCGCCACATCCCTAAACTGGTTTTGTCACTGCCGCATCACCAGCCGTATCATTAAAGTTAATGGGACTGTCTGAGCCAACAGAGGAGGGGGGGAAGGGAGGGAGCCAACAGAGGGGGGGGAGAAGAGGGAGGGAGCCAACAGAAGGGGGAGAAGGAGAGAGCCAACAGAGGGGGGGGGGAGAAGGAGAGAGCCAACAGAGGGGGGGGAGAGATAGGGAGAGAGCCAACAGAGGGGGGGGGGAGAAGGAGAGAGCCAACAGAGGGGGGGGGGGAGAAGGAGAGAGCCAACAGAGGGGGGGGGGGGAAGGAGTGAGCCAACAGAGGGGGGGGGAGAAGGAGAGAGCAACAGAGGGGGGGGGGGGAGAAGGAGAGAGCCAACAGAGGGGGGGGGAGAAGGAGAGAGCCAACAGAGGGGGGGGGGAGAAGGAGAGAGCCAACAGAGGGGGGGGGGGGAGAAAGAGAGAGAGAGCCAACAGAGGGGGGGGGGAGAAGGAGAGAGCCAACAGAGGGGGGGGGAGAAGGAGAGAGAAAACAGAGGGGGGGGGGAGAAGGAGAGAGCCAACAGAGGGGGGGGGGAGAAGGAGAGAGCCAACAGAGGGGGGGGGAGAAGGAGAGAGCCAACAGAGGGGGGGGGAGAAGGAGAGAGCCAACAGAGGGGGGGGGGAAGGAGAGAGCCAACAGAGGGGGGGGGGGAAGGAGAGAGCCAACAGAGGGGGGGGGGGGAAGGAGAGAGCCAACAGAGGGGGGGGGAGAAGGAGAGAGCCAACAGAGGGGGGGGGGAGAAGGAGAGAGCCAACAGAGGGGGGGGGGAGAAGGAGAGAGCCAACAGAGGGGGGGGGAGAAGGAGGGAGAGCCAACAGAGGGGGGGGAGAAGGAGAGAGCCAACAGAGGGGGGGGAGAAGGAGAGAGCCAACAGAGGGGGGGGGAGAAGAGAGGGAGAGCCAACAGAGGGGGGGGGGAGGGAGAAGGAGAGAGCCAACAGAGGGGGGGGGAGAAGGAGAGAGCCAACAAGAGGGGGGGGGGAAGGAGAGAGCCAACAGAGGGGGGGGGTGAGAAGGAGAGAGCAACCAGAGGGGGGGGGGGAGAAGGAAGAGAGCCAACAGAGGGGGGGGGGAGGGAGGAGAGAGCACAGAGGGGGGGGGGAGAAGGAGAGAGCCAACAGAGGGGGGGGGGGAGAAGGATATGAGAGCAAACAGAGGGGGGGGGCGAGAACGGAGAGAGGACAACAGAGGGGGGGGGGGGAGATGGAGAGAGAGCCAACAGAGGGGGGGGGGAACGGGGAAGGACGAGAGTGCCAACGAGTGTGGGGGGGAGAAGGAGAGAGCCAAACAGAGGGGGGTGTGGAGAAGGAGAGAGGCCATGGGAGGGGGGGGGGGGAAAGGAGTGAGCCAACAGAGGGGGGGGGGAGGAAGGAGAGAGCCAATGCCAGCTCGGGGGGGGAGGAAGGACGAGGCCAACAGAGGGGGGGGAAGGCGAGAAATGAGAGCCAACGGGGTGTGGGGAGAGGAGAGAGCCAACAGAGGGGGGGGGGAAGAAGGAGAGAGCCAACAGAGGGGGGGGTGGGGAGAAGGGGGGAGGAGAGGGAGGAGCCAAAAGAAGGGGGGGGGGAAGATGTGAGCCAACAGGAGGGGGGGGAGGGGGGGGACGGGGGAGGGGGGGGGAGGGGCAACAGAGGTGGGGGAGAAGGAGAGAGCCAAAGGGGTGGGGGAGAAGGAGAGAGCCAACAGAGGGGGGGGGGGGAGAAGGAGGAGAGCCAACAGAGGAGGGGGGAGAAGGAGAGAGCCACAGAGGGGGGGCGGGATAGGAGAGAGCAACGAGGGGGGGGGGGGGAAGGAGAGAGCCAACGGAGGGGGGGGGGAGAAGGGGAGAGAGCCAACAGCGGGTGGAGGGGAAGGCGGAGAGCAACAGAGGGGGGGGGGAAGGAGAGAGCACACAGAGGGGGGGGGGAGGAAAAGGGAGAGAGCCAACAAGGAAGAGGGGGCAGAGGGAGGGAGAACAGAAGGAGAGGGGAAAGCGAGAGGAGAGGAAATGAAAAAGAGGGAGGGGGGGGGGAGGAGAGGAGAACAAGAGGAGAAAAGGAAGAGGGATGGGAAAAAAAGGGGGGAAGGGAGCGGAAGGCTGAAGAGCGGGAAGGGAGAGAGGGGGTAGGGAGGGGAAGAGAGTGAGGGGGGGGAGCCAGAGGGAGGGAGGGAGGAAGGGAGAAGAGAGGAGGGGTGCAACAGAGGAGTAGGGGACGAGGGAGGGGATAGATCAGGAGGGGGGGGGAGAGGAGAAGGAGCGGGAAGAGGGAGGGAGAGAGAGAGGGAGGGAGCAACAGAGGAGGGGGGAGTGTTAAAAGAAGAGAAGAAAAGAGAGAGAAGAAAGAGTAAAAAAAACGAGTTAAAAGAGTAGAGAGGGAGGGAGCCAACAGAGGACGGGAGAAGAGGAGGTGGAAGCCAAGAGAGGAGAGGAGGATGAGGGAGTGGATGAGCCAGAGAGAGGAGGGAGGGGAAGAGGGAGGGAGCACAGAGGAGGCGGGGGAAGAGGGAGAGGAGGCAAAGAGGACGTAAGGAAGAAAGGACGGGAGGAAGCCAACAGAGGAGAGAGAGGATAAGAAGGAAGGAGCCAACTGAGGAGGGGGGAGGAAGAGGGAGGGAGCCAACAGAAGGAGGGAAGGAGAAGAGGGAGGGAGCCACAGAGGAGGAGGGGAGAAAGCACAGAGGCGAAGCAACAGAAGAGGGGGGGGAAAGAGGGAGGGAGCCAACAGAGGAGGGGGGAAAATAAAGAGGGAGCCAACAGAGGAGGGGGGGGAAGAGGGAGGGGAGCCAACCAGAGGGAGGGGGAAAAAAAGGGAGGGAGCCAACAGAGGAGGGAGAGAAAAAAAAAGGGAGAGGAAAAGAGGGAGAGGGGAGGAATGGAAAGGGGAGGGAAAGGAGAAAAAAAGGGGGGTAAAGTGGGGGGAGATGGGGGGGGATGGGAGTGGGGGGGGAGGGGGACTGGAGGGGGACGTGAGAGGGGGGCGGTGAGCGAGAGGGGGCGGATGGTGAGGGGGGGGAGGAGAGAGTAACGAAAACGGAAGGAAAGAAAGGGGAAAGAAGGATGGAGCCAACAGTGGGGGGGGGGAAGAAGGAGGGAGCCAACAGAGAGGGGGAGAAGGAAAAAGGGGAGCCAACAGGGGGGGGGGGAAGAGCGGGGGAAAAAAAAAAAAAAAAAAGGAAAGTGGGAGGGAGCCAATAAAGGGGAAGGGGAAGAGGGAGGGAGCAACAGAGAAGAAAAAAAAAAAAAAGGCGAGCAACAGAGAGGGGGGGGAAGAGGGAGGGAGCCAACAGAAAGGAAAGAGAAAGTAGAGGAGGTGAAGAAAAAAAAAAGGGGGGGAAGAGGGAAAGGAGCCAACTGAGAGGGGGGTAAAAGAGGGAGGGAGCCAACAGAACGGGGGGGGGGGAAGAGGGAGGGAGCCAAACAGAGGGGGGAAGGGGAAGAAGGAGGGGAGAAAACAAAAAGGAAGGAAGGAAGAAAGAGGAAGGAAGCCAAACAAAGGATAAGGGGAGGAAAAGGGAGGGAAGAAACTGAGGAAGGGAGGAGAGGGAAAAAGCCAATAAAGGGGAGAAGGGGGAAGGAGGGAGGGAAGCCAACAGAAGAAAGGGGGGAAGAGGAAGGAGAAACAGAGGGCGGGGGGGAAAGGAGAGGGTGAAGCCAAGAAAGCCAAAACGACGCCAGAGAAGAGCAGAAGAAGTAAAGAAGAAAAAACAAGCATAAAGAGCCAATAAGAAATAGGAGAAAAAGGTAAAAGGAAGGAAAGGGGCTAATAGCAGCCCAGACAGGAGAAAACAAGAAAGCCAAAAATAAAAAAAAGGCCAAGGAAAAGAGAAAGGAAAAATGCAAGAGAAAGCCAGAGCAGAGCAAAGCAAGATAACAGGGAGAAGCAAAAAAGCAAAAAAAAAAAGAGGCCCGAAGAGAAAAAAAGCCAAATGTAGCAGAAAGAAAAAGATCAAAAAAGTAGCCAGCAGCCAAACGAAAAAATAGAGAGCGAAGCCAAAACTGCCAGAAAAAAGCAAGAAAAGAAGCAA